>CAJVPK010000707.1:0-23368 GCA_910592015.1 Diversispora eburnea | reverse complement strand
TTTGTACAATTTAGATCACTCATTGCGCCACAATTAGCATTTTAATTTTAGCAATTATTTTCGAATTTTATCATTCACAAATACTTTGCTAGGGGAGTGTACATTTAACGCATTTTGAACCATTTTTTATCTGAGGAATTTGATGAACGAGCAGATGACGAAGCCTCACTTTGTTGGTCAGATCCTCTCCTATTCATAGTTTGGATAAGTGAATATCATTGATTGATTTCGTTTTGGAGCGTTGTGATGGTTCTTCTGATTGTTTCGAATTCATCGATAATTTTATTAAAATTATTAGTAGGTTTCTAGGTCCCAGTTAAATTATTAATCATAGAAATGATATTCTGTGCTTCGGTCACATAATTTGCATCACGGGAATTATTTTTGATAGTTAATTTCGGATCTATTTTTCTCATCACGCGCGGAGAATTCATTGTTGATCTTTTGCGTGACATAGTACAAAACGAAACATGCGATGGTAACCCGGTTTATTTTCGAGGAATATCATTGCGAGGAAGAAAAACAAAGCAGGAAGAATCATGAAAGGCATATTTTCCGAGATGTTATATTGATAAATTTATGCGAGAAAATCCGTTTATAAAATTAATCATGGGGAATGCACAGATATTTTATTATAAGCGAAGATACCTTAATTCGATTAAAGATAAGTAAAATAAGTTTGATGAGTTTATTTTTTTTTGCAAGACTTTTATTAATTGTTACGTGTTACTTTGTTATTTTTGATTTTGTAGAAGGGTGAACAGCAGAAAAAATCGCTTCTTTTATAAAGTAATGATTCCATGATCAATTATTTCATGTAAAAGTTGGAACCTGCTAGAAATAATGCATATTAAAATCTCAATACAAGAAAAACATCCAAATCATATATAAACTGTTTGGTACATGTTTATTGAATCTATGAACGTGGATGTATAGATTGTGTGGATGTATAGATGGAAATTTTGATACATCACTTGTATGATGCTCTTTTATTTCATCATAATAATTAATTAAACTGAAACGATATTCATTCTACCAATTCACTCGGAACAATACCCATTCTCCTTTCACCTTCATTTTTAGACTGTGATTATTAACTAAATGATTACGGCAATTGCTTTTATGGAAGATCAACTATTTATCACCTGTCTATAAATGACCGTGCACAATCTAGGGAAAGGGGGGTTACACGATAAGATCTTAAATTTAGCCATTGCACCAGGACTAATTCCTGGGCTCAATTGGCTAAATTCCTGGTTCAATTCATATTGCACCTACCATCCCTAGCATATTATTGTGAGAAGGTGAAGAATAAGAATACTGAATAATCACAAAAAATTGGACAAAAAAGTTTGAAGAATTTTGTATTAATTCAGGCTTTTTAGTTCCATTGACTTTTAATAATATTAAGCAACTTGAGCAACAAATTGTTGAATTTATTTCTTCAATGAAAAAAGGATGGAAGTGAATTATTAAATTAATAACATATCAATAATTCTGTGTTACATAATTTTTATAAAAAAATGGTCACCTATGAAAATATCGACTGTGAAAAGATCAGCCGTGAAAATATAAGCTGTGAAAATATCAATAAAAAAATTCATTAAGAGCCGTGTGATAACTATAAATAAAATATATACATATTACGTTACACGCGCGAAAATATTTATCTCCATTTTAAAATTTTATAGTTATAAATAGAATTTTATTAATCATTATTTCTTTTTATGAAGTCTATGATGTGTATTAATTTCACTACTTTTGGTATGTTTTACAAATCTCAAACAATAATATTTTTAATATTTTTAGGAAAATTAGGAAGAAAAAGAATTACTTCGTTTTTTTTTTATGATTTTCGGCATTTTCATTCCTTGTTTATTTGTTTAATATTTCGAATTACATACACTTTCTGCTGCCACGTTTCTCTATGATCGTACGGTATTTAGTACTAGACAGTTTTTAAGATTTTTTTTTTTGTTTCAAATTTTGATAGGAATTATGCATTGAATCTCATTTTGGAAGAACCAAAATTTTTACATAGTAGTACAATTAGAAAATTTCCAATAGTTCGGTAAATTAATTAATTTTAGCATATATATAATCCATAATTAAATTGTTTGCATATTTAATTTAAGTGTTTAAAGAAACAAATGATTCATAATATTGGACTTCGAATAATAATTGTATGCTATATTTATCGCGGAAAAGGAAAAGTTGCCCAATTTAAATTCTTTAATAATAATGTAAAGTCACACCACTTTCTTCCTTTAGAAATAAAACAATGTTAATCGTCTAAAATAAAAAACAAAGTTATACAAATTATAAAATTAAGTTGTTTTTTGAATATCATTAATTAAATTGGTATATTATAAAAATCTATTTTTATCTCTTAGAATTGTTATAAGTTGAATAATAAGATGATAATTGTTTTCTATAAAATATTGTAACATCAACAAATAAAGTTGAAGCGAAAGTATGGATTCATTATTTTTTTTTTTGTAAAATTAGAAAACTAGGGTCATATAATGTCTTGGTATTAACCAAGTTCATGGTTTGACGTGATAAAATATTTATTTATAGAAACGAATATTCGGGTTGTCATTTACAAAGAATATAATATCAATGTAATAAGAAACAATGTCATTCTTTCATAAATTTCACGCTTTCGTAGTGCGATTTCAAATTTTGACCTTCAATATTTAGTATTTTGAAACATGGCTTTCTTTTTATGTCCCAAATGCATAAAGAAAATCTTGACAACCATTGTAAAATTTTCTTATATATACGATGTGGCAAATATCGTCAAATTACGATTTCGAAAGACTTATATTCTAAAAATATTA
The DNA here is from genome assembly GCA_910592015.1 of Diversispora eburnea. Lineage (NCBI taxonomy): Eukaryota > Fungi > Glomeromycota > Glomeromycetes > Diversisporales > Diversisporaceae > Diversispora > Diversispora eburnea. The sequence goes on along the minus strand of CAJVPK010000707.1, from coordinate 20,525 downwards.
TTATAACATAGCCATGCCTAAAACTTCTGAAAAGAAAATTATCGTCCCCCGTAAACGTAGAAGCGTTCACTTATTTGAAACCCCTCAATTTAAAGAAGAATTTTTACGATCTATAAACAAACATGTCAAAAGGACTTACCCTGATGGGATGAGCGTAGAAACTACTTTACCTCTCGATCAACTTTTAGCACCTTGTAAGAAAACTCGTGGGAAAAAAGGAAGAATTACAAGACCACAAAATGCATTTATTTTATATCGTAAAGATACACAAGCGAAGATTTTTAAAAGTAATCCTAATACAAAATTAGACCAAGTATCTAGGATAGTGAGTGACCTTTGGAAAAATGAAACAAACCAAAGGAAAAATCATTATATTAAGTTATCAGATCTTTGTGGTCTTATACATCAAGATCTTTTTCCCAATTATAAGTTCAAACCTAAACAAAAAGAAGATGTAAACTTTGTAAATGAACAATCGGAATATCATGATTCATTCACAAACCTGGCTCATCAAAATCAAAATGGTTTGCTTTCTTCCTTCGACATCAATTCTCCAATTTCGCAAGATACCGAAGATGTCGGAGATGCCGAAGATATTTCGGCAACAACATTGGAATTAATGGAGCCAACACAGATTACTGCATTTAATGCAATCAATAATTGTCCGGAACAATTTTCTTTTACTACTGCAACTCATTCTATTTATGAAAATTCACATTTCAATGAAAATTTGTTGGAAAATGATTTTTTTCAATCACATTTCGATAAATTCGAAAAATTCGATATTACTAGCGCAACAAATAATTATGAAATTCAAAATGTAGAAAATTTTAATGTGGAATTCGACCCTTTACAATCTTTCGCTTTAGACGAAAATCCATTTATTTACACACAAAATGAAAAATTACCACAAGAATTTAATGATTATTCTAGTACTACAATATATTCTTCTTCCACACAAACTATTCCTACTTCTTATCCGCCACCAATTATACCAATTACGTCGACTTTTATCAATAATGATGTCGTTACTAATAATGCTTCGTCATTTTTGTATAACGATTATACAATTGAAAATATTGAACCAGAATTCCTCAATGAAGATTATATGCAATTATTATACAATTACGATAATTAATTAACATATCAACTAATTGTTAGAAACCAAAATTTTTTTTTCTTTAGAATTTTTTTAAAAAAAATTCTCTTTATTAGATTGTAATATATAAAGTAATGCTAATCTTAACTGGTTAAGTGAAGCTTTTTCTTGTTTTTATCATAGTATCATTTAGATTATTATTATTATTTGTGATCGATATTATGATTTAAGTAAATAAAAAAAAATAGAGATTTACGCGAACGTGCCAAAAGAACTTCTTTAAATAAAGAATTATGTGTAAATGCACGAATTAAATAAATTAAATAAAAATCTTGAAATTAAATAATTATTTGCATTATTTAGGTAATTTGAATTCTTGATGCAATTAATACGGTTAATACAGTATATATGCAATATATTTTAGAGTGTCTCATTGTTACCAAAATTATGGATCTAAAGATTACTAATATGAATAATATGATATTGAATTAATCAAAATGGAAAATCAATTTTTTATTCTTCAAATTACTAGATTAGTAAATTTTATAATTGTAAGTCTGAGAATAGTTCTTTAGATTAAACAAAAGAATATTTAAATCTAAATTTATCAACAGAAAGAGCTATTATTTTCTTGAAATTAGTAATTATACCGAAAATTTTTTAACTGGTTGAATTCTTTTAAGAATTTAATTAATGCACTATAAAGAAGACAAAACAAGAATAGAAGGAGGATCATCAATTGGTGCAATGGTTATAAAGTTAAAAACAGTACCATAGTTTAAAACAATAAAATTGTCAAATATTATTTAAATATAAGTTTTCGAAAATGATTTTGACAAATGGGCAAGTGGAAATGATACAATAGATAAAATTATTCAGGATGCTCAACTAATAGATGCCTTACGATAGATTAAAGAGATAGCAAAAGGTGGTTTTCAACTATATATTGGGCCAAGTGCAATAATGGTAAAAAGTGGTTTGGAGAACTTGCAGCTGAGACAGGTTCAGCTTCAAGTTCAAAGTAGAAGAAGATAATTCTGTACAACCCACAACAGGGTTGGGTGCAACCCATTTTTATTGATTATTATTGTTTAAAAAAATATTTTAATTACTATTATCTGGAAATAGTAATAAGAATTTGGGAAAGAATTTCCACTATAACTTGCTCTTAATTATGATAAAAAATAAACAGAATAATTAGAACAATTCGCGTTTAAGGAATTAAAGAATTGTTTAATTAAGATAGCTTAGCGTGAAATGAAAAATATATATATAAAAAGACTATTGTTATTATTGTTTTTGCACCCTAAGTGATTTAACTAAAATAAAGTTAACCAATTTCATCACTTTGCTTTATTTTTAAAAAAACTTTCAGCACTTTAAAAAACTATTATAATAATAAATGATTCATTTTTTCAATTCTATTAACTCGAGCATCCCACATTGCATAATTATTTTTGCCACCAATTGCTTGTGGCACATCAGGACATGGAGAAAGTCCTGTAACTGCCTCGTAAGCTATATGAATTAATAAACAGCACTCAGCAGCTTTTATATGTCTTCATATAAAACTTAGGATTTTCGAATTAATTCTAAGGTTTCCTTCCCCACTTGGGTTTTCTGATTGCAAAATAAATTGCTTCCATTATCATCTAAATAATATAATATATCACAGATTGAATGTGAGCTTTGGTTAATTATACAGTGGTTTTGAGATGTCCCAATTTTTTAAAGTAAAGAAATTTATATAAAAAAATAAACTGCATTTTTAAAAAAATTTTCAATTCCAAGAAATCTTCATCTTTTTTTTTATTAACCTTTTTATATCATTTTATGTTTATCTTATCTTTGCCATTGTACATTTTCCTACCTATAATTTATTCAGCCAAATATCCATCTTAAGTTTACCCATGAGTTCGTGGGTGTTGAAATAATAATTTCTATTCTAATATTCCATTTTCCATTTATTAAGATCATTTTTTTGAGTTGCATAAGTAAAAAAAAAAAAAAAAAAAAAAAAAAAAAAAAGATTTTATGCAATTTAACTTTTCTGTACGTTAATGCACTTACGCCATCAATTACTACATATAAACATATTCCATATAGATCGTCACAAAAACTGAGTTCGTGAATTTGTAATCACATTAAAATATATTTTATTAAAAGAAACCAAACTTTATTAAACAATTTATCTTTATTTTTATTTATCTAAACTATTCATATCAATACTTTTTCTTTATGTCTAAAACATTCTTTGGCAATAATGTGAACAATGGCAAGTGACGCATTTTAAAATGTTAGGTTACACAAATCCCTACAACCATTAATATACAGTATTCAATAAACCTTTGTTTATTAATATTAATTAAACGTTTCATCTAAAACAAAAAAAAATAACAACAAATAGAATAAAATAACCACATTGAGCATTAGAAGAAATAAATAATCTAAGTTTTCGCAGGTTAGATTGGTTAGGAATAATTGGTTTGATAGTTGATTGTTCGTTTATTTAGACAGGCAAAATGCCTTAATAAAGTCTTATAAAAAATATGAATGTATGTAAAACATTGTGCTGAACACTTTTACTTAGATATCAGAAGGTAGTTAATATAATAAAGTTCCGAGTTTTTTTTTTTTTTTTTTTATTATCTTTATAAATTTTGATCCACAATCAAAGATCTGATTGGATTCCAAAAAATGCGCCATAAGAGAAAACCAACAAATTCTGACACGAAAAAATTTATTAGAAATGTTTCTTCAGACTTCAATCAAGTTTTTTCTCATCATCCTTAATTAGTATTAATTATTAAATAATAAATTACAAAATTGGAAAATAAATAAATATTTAATCTGTTTTCACTTTTTAACTTGCATATACTGAACATGTTTGATATGTATACTGTAGTCTCAGTTCTGAATCTATTTTCTTTGTTTATTTTTCTTTTTTTCTTGGTATTATTAGGAAGAAGAGACGAAAAAAGACATAGAAATGAAAATAAGAAAAAAAAAAAGAACTTTTTAATTAATCTTACACAAGAATCTATAATTCTAGTAATGAAATAAACTATACTTATTTCATTTAATATTCACTAATTTATGCAGTTAATGCACCATTTCACAACATTTAATGTGTGTCAAAATCAAATAAGAATTAAAAATTCTTTTTTAATTTTTAATTTTTAATCTTTAATTTTTTAAAATTATTTATAAAGAAAACTTCATTATTTATCAATTAAATTTTCTTATTAAAGAATGCCTTCCAGAAAACAAGTATCAACTGAATCTACTTCTATACCCACTGAATTATCTCCTCAATCTTCTTCTGCCGAATCATCATCTCAAATTCTTAATAGTCTTAATGGAACTTCAACTTCTTCAATTTATAAATCCTCCGAAAAATCATCATTAAATGTTGAAGAAGAAAAAATTGATCTTGTTTTTTCTAAAAAACATACATTTCCTCTTATCCGTTCTCGAATAAATTATGAAAAATTGGCAAAATTTATTGAAGAAACTTTAAGATATATAAATACTTTTAATTATCCTTATGAAATGTTTTATCGTGATTTAAATGGTAAAGAACAAGTTTTAAATTCACGAATTGATGATACTATGAAAGAATTAAAAGAGATTTGTGCAACTGATCGAGGTAAAGATGTAAAAGCTGTTTATATTTTAGCCGATAAGAAGGTCAGTATAATAAATTATTTTCCTTATTTTTACTTTTATTTATATTTAAATAATGTTTACTTATTTTAACTCATAAATCATTTAAATAATTGATTACTATATTATATGCTACTATTATAATTATATGTTTATTTATATTATGTCCATTAAATATGTATATATATATATATATGTGTGTGTGTTATTAGGTTGGAATCCAAACATTCCTCACTTACAATCTTGATTTCCTAGTATTCCTAATATTTCTTACAAATTTATTATGGTTTATTTTCGTTGGTTCAGATGAATCGAAAGTATCATTATATGTTTTGGGTTTAGGATTACTTTTTAGGATGTATTACAAATATTTGAAAGAATGAAATGTTTAATATTAATAATTTAGTTATTATTGTTTGGATATTTGTATATAGTTATTTATTTCTATAATTCATTTTTGATTTTATTATAATAAAATTAAACTAAAGTAAAAATCAGAGTAAATATTGGGCACAGTACGAAACAATCCCCATGACTCTACGGAAGGAAGTCACCTGATAATATAAAAAAAAAATAAAATGTACACCCATTTAAAAGCAACTAAATAAAGAAATAATTAAAAATCAAAATAAGTTAATAAAATTAATTGTAAAATAAATACACATATATAAGTATAATACTTAAACTTCAAGTTCTTTTTCAAATTTGTGTCATTCTTGGATTTTGGAAGATTTGAGAACATAGATTTATAAGACAAAATAATTTGATTAATATATTAGAACTTTATATATTTATTTATATAGTTAATTATTAATTTTGTGAAATATAGAAATACGAATATGTATAAATACTTTCAAAATTCCAACTTTATAAATTGTATAGCAGTACAAATGTCATTAAATACAAAAATAGGTTTGGTAAAAAATTTTGAATGCCTGAATAAATTAAGGTTATCAAAAATTAACCTTTGATGTGGTGATGCCATTTAATCTTTAGTATCTATTTAAATTTTATAAAATAACAATTGTCTACATAAATTTTAAGCGATTATCTAATATGTTTAAATTTCAATTTTTATTAGCAGAATCACTGTCAGAAGGTGGTGGTGATTTATTAAAAAATTACTTATTTTAATTATAGCAGTTAACATTATTTTGAAATATTTTCTCCTAATTATCAAATTCAAAATCAATTTAGGCGACGAGCACAATATATCTTATGAACGTTGATAAAATATAAATATTGTATATTTCAATAAATAGTAATATAAAAAAGCCAATAACATTATATCAAATATTTATTAATAAAAATAAAAAAAAATAAAATTTAAATTTAAAACTAAGTTAATTGCATACAAATGTGATAAAGAATTCTTACTCTATACCTAGTCCTAGTTCCTAGTTTCAATATTAAAAGCTAACAAAATTCACAAAAATTTGATAAAAAATATTTATATAAGAATCGAACATACACGTTTCAAATTGGTGTAGAAGCAACAAATGATAAAAATTAAAATAAATTATACACATAATTAAAACTTACCAATACAGTAAGAAGTAGATTTAGTTAATTCTTCAAGTTCTTTTTCAAAATTAATTTCATTCTTAGGTTTTGGAAGACCTGAATAATTAAGAAGTTGACTGGTATAGATTGCTTGTGGATGTGTTTGATAATTAAGTGAAGTTGTAATCGTTAAATTTGGTGATAATTTTAGTCCCCAGTTTGCTTCAGCTTCTTTAATTTGAATTGAAATTTCATTATTGTTTATTACATAATCACAATAGTATCCCCACAATTCATGAAATAATTCATCAAAAGTGGGTCGATGAGTGGTTTGGGAATCCCAACATTTCATTATCATTTTGGTAAGTAATTTTGGCGTGTGAAATGGAATTTTGGGACGTAACCCTTCACATATTTTTACGGCTAAAATTACATCATGTGGTACATCAGGATATGGTGTAAGTCCTGTAACGACCTCGTAAGCTATAAAGGCGAATGAATATACATCCGCAGCTTTTGTATATTCTTCACCATATAATACTTCTGGAGCTATATATGGCAATACTCCAAAAATATTTCTTTTCTTCTCGGGATTTTCCTCATTTTTCCCAAGTAGACTACTACTTAATCCAAAATCCGAAACTCGAATTCCTTTTTTTTTTTTTGAGTTATCTAATATGATATTTCCGGGGTGTAAATCTTTATGAACTATATTTAATTTATGAATTTTTTCGAAATCATATGCTATTTCAACTAAATAATTTAATTTTTTTTTCCAATTAATATCATTATAATTATTTTTTAAATATTCTCGAAGATTTCCATTTCTTGCATATTCTAAAACCATCATATATTTGTGGGTTTCTGGATCTTGGGTAATTCCGTAGATCCGGATTGTATTGGTATATTGAAACACCTTTAGGTAAACTTTCACCTAAATAATTTTTAATTATAATCAATATATTTAAATATTTAACATATTAATTTTTTTTTTTTTTTAAAAAACAAAAAATACTTTACCTCGTTTAAAAAATTTTCATTATTTGCAAAATTATTGAACATCTTTAATGCCACTTCGCAGTGACCATTTCTTTTCCATTGTTTATTCTCATTGTTCCAATATATAATCGGACCATCAATCCAATTTGCCCAATATATCGTGGAAAAACCACCTCTTGCTATCTCTTTAATATCTTTAAATTTATCATAAGGTATCCATTCAATTATTTTACCTCTTTGCTTCGCATTTAACAAAGCATCTTGAATAAATTTATCTATTGTATCATTTTCGCTTGTCCATTTATCAAAACCATTTTTAAATCGTTTTGAGTCGCACCGTTTACACCAACGGTCGATTTCCTGATGGCACTCTTCGTAGAATGTCATTTAAAATTAAAAAAAAAAAAAAATTGAATTTAGGTTTGCATATATAGACGTTTTAGTGCGCCATAAATTATATACTTTATAGTTAATTTATTTTTAGTCTATATATAAACAAATCATATATATGTATATATTGGTAAAAAAAATATAATATTAAGGGCGAATAGATAAAAATATATAATGGTAAAAAAATTGATAAAAAAACAACATTCAGGACAACAAAAGAAATTATAAATCCGGAAAATCTAGTTTTTTCATTACAAAACAGTATAAATATGTACAGCACTAAATTGACTGCGCATTGATTTTACAACGGTTGTACGAAATCACATGTTTAATAATTAATACGTTCACCGTTATTTAAAATAATAAGTTCACATCGTTCCTTCATTGAATTTACTAAATTGATTAAAACATCTTGCGGGATATTTTCCTACTCCTCTGCCATAAAACGTTCCAATTCACCCAGGTCTTTTGGCATCCGTTTTTCTACGTTTTTTTTAACAATACCCCGTAAATTTTCTATGGGGTTGATATCGGGACTGTTGGATGGCCAATCAATGACTTGAGGGAAATTCTCTTGAATGAATTGCTTGGCAACACGGCTGGATCGTTATCCTGTTGAAATCGCCAGTTATTGCCAAGCATTTGATAAACCTCTGGAGAGTGTCTTCTAAGAATCTCAACGTAAAAGGGGCCATCCATAATTTTCTTTACCGTGATAGCAAAACCCACCCCAAGCGAAAATTTTTGATCGGTTCTTAGGCATATACCATTGTCGTATAGTGTTCCTGAACAACTGAAAAGCTGTCTCGTCGGTAAATAGCGTCTTTTTCCAATCATAATTGAGATGTTTCTGCGCCCATTCCACGCGCTTTGTTTTATGCGTACTTGTGAGTAGCAAGTGGTAAACTATTTTTATAACCCATACGGTTTAAATGCCTTAGGACCGTCATATGAGAGACCTCAATATTGATTTTTGATAATTTTGTAGCTAACGAGCGTGTTGATAGGGCAGAATTTCTTCGTAAATAATGACCAACGACCTTGGAGACTTCTGGTTTGATTCTTTGGGACGACCGCTTCGTTTTTTGTGCGCAACACTTCCAGATCTTTTTAACTTGGCTATGTTATAATAAACTGTTCGTATCGGAATATTAGTTCGGCGGTGTATTTCATGAGCATTACGTACTCCCTCGTAGCACAAATGTTGTATGGAGCAAGTGCGTACATTTATTTTTCTCCTTCGTTTTCATTATTTGGAAAAATAAAAACACAAGTAACACAAAGGTAGATCAGTGAGTATCTAAGTTACACCAATTTATTCGGCATGATTATCAGTGCAAGGACTTATGTTACACACTGTATATCTTTTATATTTCCTCAATTTCCTCAATTGATTATCTTTATATTTGTTTGTTATTCATGACTTCAGAAAATACAGAAAATACCCAATTTGTATTATCCAGTCAACAAATTCCTTTAACTAATTCACCAAAACCTCTATTTAGTGAGTTATGTCGATTCTTAGAGATTGTGACAAAAGAAAAGGGGGATGTTAAAAAACATAAATTAGAAAGTTTTTTTAAAGTGAGCTATTAATTAATTAATTACGAATTAATTAATGATTAATTATTAATTATTGAGATAAATTATTTATTATTTATCATTATCAATATTAATTAATTATTATCATTACATTATTAATCATTAATACATTATTATTATAATAAAAAAATAAATATAATAAAGAATTGGAGAAGAAGATATGGAAATGATGTTTACCCAATTATGCGATTAATACTTCCCCATGTAAACAATTAATTTATTTCTTATGATTCTAATAATAATAATAATTATTATTTAATAATAATAGTTAATTAATTAATTAATTTAGTTGGATAAGGAAAGAACAAATTATGGTATGAAAGAAAGTGTACTTGCCAAGACGTACATAAACGTTTTGGGATTATCAAAAGATTCAGTTAATTCCGAAAGATTAATTCATTGGAAAATGCCTGGTAGTCATAAATATGTGAGCAAAAAGAAAAAACAATACAATAATAATAATAATAATAATAATAATGATTTTGATTTAAATAAACAATTATAACAATTCAATTATTATTAATATTTTTAATGATTTTATATTTTATTATTTATTATTATTTGTTAAAGAAAACAGCTGGTGATTTTGCAACGGTGGCATTTGAAGTGATAGCACCTCGATCCACAGTAACTGGACATGGAAAAATGTCATTAGAAGATTTAAATAATCGATTAGATATTTTGAATGCTGCTAGTGGACAGTATGTGTTATATTATTTATTATATATATATATATTTATATTTATTTATTTATTATATATATATATATCTTTATTATATATTACTTATTATTAATTGATAAAATATTATAATTTTTTAAAAGACAAGAATATAGAAATGTGATTCGTCATTTCTTTACTAATTATACTCCTATAGAACAAAAGTGGATCATTCGAATTATTTTGAAAGGTAAAAACATTTCATTGTATGAGAGAGAGAGATATCTCTCTGGAGATTATTATAAATTATTACAAGTTAATATTATTTTGGATAATTTATTTACGTGTATTTTTTTTTTTTTATTTTGATTAGCACTTAACATAGGATTAAGTGAAAAAACAATTTTCCAAGTATTTCATCAAGATGCATCAGATTTATTTAATGTTTGTAGTGACTTGAGAAAAATTTGTAGTGATTTAAAAGATCCTCACACCAGATTGAAATTGACAGTAAGAATAATTTTAATTATATTCAATATTCAATTAATTATATTCAAATTTATGATTTAATTTATTTATAATAATTTGAATTTAATTAATTTAGGAAATCGAACTCTTTCATCCTTTCAAGCCAATGCTGGCGAAACCAATTGCAATTCAAAATATTATTAAATTGATGAATGGTGAAAAATTTTGGATAGAAGAAAAATTGGATGGAGAGAGAATGCAATTACATATGAAAAATGGTAGATTTGAATACTATTCAAGGTGATTTTTTATTTTTTTATTTTCTATTTTAAAATGATTTTAACAAAAAAGATTAATAAGAAATATATAATTAATAAAAGATGTTAATTTAGAAAAGCCACACAATACACGTATATGTATGGAGCAAATAAAAATGAAGGATCGTTGACAAGATATTTATTTGATGTATTTCATCCAAGAATAAACGAGTGAGTGTAAATTTTACATTATGTATATATATATATATTGGCATTATATTTACATTACCTAATGTATATATATATATAAATTAATAAAAATTAATATTTCCCAGAATTATTCTTGATGGAGAAATGGTAGCATATGATGAATCCTTAGACACATATCTTAATTTTGGTCATTTGAAAACTGTCGCTTTGGGTTAGTTTAGTTTAGTTAATTTAGTTTAGTGAATTAATTTAATTTAGTTTAGTTTAATTTGGTTAGTTAATTGGTTGGATTTATTGGTATCTACTCGTTCGCATCTATACTCGGCGTCCATGAAATATAAATATATTTAAATATTTATTTTAATATTATAGATCAATCTGTTAGTAGTAATAGAAGCGCATATCCTTTATGTATCTTTCTTATATAATAATAATAATTATTATTATTTGTCATCATCATTTCCATCATGATGATGATGATGATAATTATTATCATTATTATTATTACTCCTTAATTATCATTATTAATTAATTTATTAGTTGTGGTATTTGATGTCGTTTATATCAATGGTAAAACAATTCTCGATCAACCATTAGAAAAACGACATTCTTGGCTTAAATCTTTAATCACCGATAAACCGGGACATATTAAAGTACTTGAACATAAGTATGGAAATGAAACTAGTGATTTAACTAGTGCATTAGATGAGGCTATCTTATCAAGGTAATTAATACTTAATTATAAGATTGATTAAAGGTTAGATTGATTAATTCATTAATAAATTAATTATTGATAATAATAATAATAATATAATATAAAAATATTAGGCATGAAGGAATAATCATAAAGAAACCTACAAGTCGTTACGTATTAAATGAACGTGTTGATGAATGGATTAAAGTGAAACCAGATTATTTAGATGCACTTGGAGATAATTTAGATTTATTGATTATTGGTAAATATTAATTATTTAATTATTATTAATTTATTTATATTTATAATTATTATAATTATTATTAATTATTTCCCTATTTAGGTGCAGATTATGGAAAAGGAAAGCGAGCAAATACATTTGGTAGTTTTATGTGTGCATTAAGGGATAATAATTCACCTGATGACAAACCGAGGTATTTTATATATATATATATATAAATGAAAATAATTACATATAAATTGTATTTAGAATGAACATAAACGTTATATATTTTAGATTTTTGTCATTTTGTCGATTCGGAACAGGATTTTCAATGAAGGAAGGACAAGATATAAGGTAATATTTAATAATATCAATAATAATAACAGTGATATTTATAATATCAATAATAATACAGTGATATTAAATATTAATAATAAATATATATTATAGTAATTTAATTAAAGATTGGACAAATTTTGATCAAAATAAACCTCCAGAATGGGTTGTACTCGGTCGTGATAAACCACATGTTATAATTCATCCGGAAAAGTAAAAAAATTATATTTCTTATTTCTTATATTTTTTTTTTAATATATAATATGCATAATTGATGATATATAATAATTATATATTTTTATATTATAGATCTATAGTGGTTCAAGTTAAAGCAGCAGAAATAACACCCACAAGTAATTATTAATTATTTATTATTATGTATTATTAATTATTACTAAATAATTGTTTATTTATTAATAATAATTATCATTGTTATTTATTTATTATTAGATATGTTTGCAACAGGTTATACACTCCGATTTCCGAGATATGAAAGAATTCGTGAAGAGAAAGATTGGAAATCATCTACTACTTTTGAAGGTAATATTATATTCACTATTTATATTATATTATATTTATATTACATTTACTTTATATTTATTTTTAGATTTAATTTATACATATTTATTTTATACATATTTATTTTATAATTATTTTATACATATTTATTTATAATTATTTTACACATATTTATTTTACATTTGTTTTATATTTATTTTTATATTTTATTTTATATTTAATTTTATATTTAATTTTATATAATATTTAATAGAAATGATGAATTTAAGATCACAATCATCGAGTAAATCACAATCAAAAAAGGTCACCGAAGATAATATGGTGTAATTATTATAAATTATTATTGTTATTTTTATTATTATTATAAATTAATTATGATATTTTTGAACTAATAAAGAATATTCATTATAAATGTTATAAATGTTGTAGAACCTCTTCCAGATTAAATAAGAGAAAGGTCAAATCAAATCGAAGGGTGAGTTCTTCTTACTTATAGATATAATGGTATTTCTTTCTTTTTTTTTTTGCTACATTTACTGATATCTTTGCTGGAATTTTGAATATCATTTTATAGAGAGCTGGTTTACTAGAGACTTATGTTTCTCGTGATCTCGTGGTGGAAAGTAAATCTGAAATATTTAAAGGCATGGAATTTCGTGAGTATTTTTAAATATAATAATTATAAATAATTTATCACAATTAATAAATACTACTAAACATACTTAATATAAATATGATATACATACCCAATTTATATAGATATAATAATAATGAAATTTAAAGGACATTCTAAAGCAGATTTTGAACATATGATCAAAGAACATGGTGGAAAATATTTTCAACATCCTGATGCATCTCCAAATATTCGTATTATCGCTGATTCAATGAGTATTTATTATTATTATTATTATTATTATTATTATTATTATTATTATTATTATTATTATTATTATTATTATTATTATTATTATATTTATTATTTTATTTTTTATATGATAAATAATAAATGTTTATACAACGCAATAACAATACAATATAGACATCCGTGTTAATAATATAATAAAGACAGGAAAACATGATGTTGTCCATCCACAATGGATTTTAGATAGTGTGGAAAAAATTCAATCTATTCCTTTACAACCAAAGTATGTTGATTTGATTATAATAATTTGTTTAATTTGATGTGATGTGATGTGATTATAATAATTTATTTAATTTGATATTTAATAATAATTTGAATATTTAATAATAATTTGAATATTTAATAATAATTTAATAAAATTGAATATTTTGTTTATTTATTTAATTATTCAAGATATATGCTTTTTACTTCGGAACCCACCAAACAAGAATTTAGTGTAAGAATGGATGAATTTGGTGATAGTTTCACAACTCCCATTGAAGATATCGATTCTTTGAAAGAGGTGATAATTGATTTTTTACTTTTTTTACTTTAGACCGAGATATTACGTAGAGAGAGATATATTATAGTGTTATATTATAGATGTATTTTCTAATGTGCATTTATTTAAAAATATATTATTTTTTTTTTAGATATTTGATAGAATTCCAGTTGACAATAATATTAATAATAACAAGGGTGAAGATAAAAAACGCCGTCGTGAATTAAGTGATGAAATTGAATTCCGATATTTTGAAAATGAAGGTTTACCTCTTGGATTATTTCGACATTGTGTTATATATCTTGATTACCCATCTCAAAGAACTAAGAGGAGAAGAGAGAATGATGAAGAAATTACGGAAAGTGATGAAAATAGTGAAAATATTGAAAGTGATGAAAATGTGAATAATGTGGTGGAATGTGAAGAAGTAATTGATGAGTTATGGGCTTTGCGTGAAGGATGTTGTGATAAGTAAATATCTATATTTTATATCTATATTTCTTTTAATATTTTTATTAATAATATTTAATGTTTTTTGTTAGTTTACGACTTATAGAATACATATTACGATTTCATGGTGCACAAATTATAGATGATTATCATCATTCAAATAAAATTTCTCATGTTATCTTTGAAGATAATGATTTAAGTCGATTAAATGAAATCAAAGAATATTTTCGTGATAATTATAGATTTTCGCTTCAACCGAAATTTGTACGTTCGGCGTGGGTTATTAATAGTGAAAATATAGGTGCATTATTAGAAGAAGAACGTAAGTTTTTTTTTTTTTTTTGATTATTTATATTATATTATTATATTAATTATTATTATTATTATTATATTTATTATTTATTTATTTATTTATTTATTTATTTTATTATATTTATTATATTTATTTACAACGTTCTAGATTTTGATCCTTCTCACTTGATTAATGATTAATGATAAAGAATTTATTGCTTTTATTAAATATTGTTCACCCATACATTCAGGTAATTAAAATAAAAATAAAAATAAAATAAAATAACGAAAATAAAAATACCTAAAGAATTCAAATATATAAATAAATAATATTAATAAAATTATAAAATAATTCGTGTGTAATCAAATATTAATTATTTAAACTATTTAATTAAACATTTAATTAAATATTTAAAGGAGATTCAGAGAACCTTGTATCAAACATATTTTATTATTCTGACGGCAATTCCTATCAGTGAATAAATATAAGATTCTTTTCTTCATGTTCTCCATATCTTTTTTATATTTTTTCATTCGCCACGATATAAACGAACACTATAACAACGACTCATTTTATATATAAATGTAAAATAATAAATAATAAAAACCAACCTTTATTTATTTAAATATTCGAATAAATATTTTAACTGTATGATGACAATCGTTGACAAAAATAAAAATTATAATTAATAATATACAATAATAGTAATAATAATGGTATTATTCTTATTCTTATTTATTATAAACTGAGAAGAAAAAGAAGGAGTATTATTGTAAACCGAAGAGAGAGAGAAAGAATAAGAATAAGAGATCAGACAGCCAAGGAAGGAGTTTATTCCATCACTAGGTAATATTACCTTTCGGTGGAAACTGCGAATACGTTTAATTTTTTCATCATATCTCTTATTATTTCTATCTATAAACTCAATATCTATAATTTATAATCTAATTTTTTTTTACTTACTCGTTAAGTATCGTTAAGAACCGTTAAGAACCGTCATCGTTAAGTACGAGTTATAAGTAAACCATCAAGTAGGGTCGTGAACAATGAAGTAAACTAAGCAAAACTACAAAACTCTGAAGTTGAGAGAGAGAAAAAGTTGATAAAATAAATATATATTAGTAAAAAGTAAATAAATAATACTCGTCATTATCACTTTAAAAAAAATTTCTTTTTTTTGTAAATCAGATAAACTGGCTATAATATTTAAAAAAACATAATCTTTCAAATTTCACCACGGTCGATATGACGGGGAAAGAATATAAATTTCATCAAATTACGTATTACTAATAATAATTAAATTCTCATTTTGACATATTTTACCTTTATCATTTTTTTTTCCTTTGGAGATAAGTTTTGATGAAAAAAATTTTTAGATTTTAATCGTTACGCTACCTAAATATATCTAATCATGTTATCATGTTACATTGAAATTATGAGTCACATGTGCACATAATCAATCTCAATCTCAATGGCAAAGATTTCGTTTTTGATAGACACATGATATATATAGAATAACCACGTGTCCATCAAATAATTAGTTGCGCACGTTACTTAAAGTATCAAAAAAATAATCATAGGTATATCAAAAAATTAACCACAAATCTATCAAAATGGATACTTTTGCCCTTTTCATAATATAAAAGGTGTGCAAACAAGACCAGTCATATAATCAAAGAAAGCAAGTTGCTTATAGTAAAAATGTAGAATGTCTTTCCAAAATATATTACCATTATTCTACATGATAACGATTTGACTATTAAAATATGTAATGGATTACATCCAAAATTCCAAAATTAAATTAAATACAATGCAATGTAGAGATGCTCGAGTTATTCATCAATCCACTTGCATGGAAAGTTTAGTAATTTCTATTGAGGTTATAGTTGACCCCCCGTATAAGAACACCCTCTTATAATCACACAGTGCTTGATCCCAAGGACCATATTAAACTTCTCTCACTATAAGAACTCCAACACCATTTGTTGGTCTCGAGGGGTGTGACTGTACTGTATATCTGATATTAATGAAATTCAAATTAAAGAAATTGAAAAAAGGGGTTTTGGAAAATTGAATTATCAAACATATAAGTATTATTAGAAGTTACAAAATAATTTCATTATTTTTATCAAATTTATATGAATTCAATTAGCTTTAATATTATATAAAAATGTAAAATAAGAATTCATTATATTTCTACGAATTAAATTAACTTTTAGGATTTTTTTTTGATTGTTCGTGTCGCGGTTCATGAACATCGTCTAAGTAAATTTTGATAAATGTATTATTATTTATTGATGGTATGGATTCTAAATGGGCTCGCTATGATTTTTAAGTCGCCTATTATTATTTTTGTTATTGTATTATTGACTGTAATTATTGTTAAAAAAAAAAGAGTAAAAAATTTTGATAATACTTGTTATAGTAAGACTTGGGAAGGCATGTTCAAATTCTTCAAATGTAGTAAAATTATTTTTCCAAAAATAAAAAGTTCAAAGATATACAACAACGCAACGAAACGGTAACATTAATCCTTGTCCCGATGATACCAATAACTTTAAACAAAGGAAATAATTAATAAAAATTGATCGCTTCTCCACATATTTTCATTTTCTAACCTAAAAAAATGAGATCATCAAGTTATCTCCGATAATTATCTTTGTCATACATCTTTTTAATAAATATGTTCATTCTTTAAAAGGATAAAATTCATTTAAATTATAAAGTAATTTTAAAATGATAAGATTATTCGATTTTCTATTAATTATTTCTATTGTAAAGATCAACCTAAAATGATAAGATTATTCTAAAAATTAACATAATTTGATGTTTTTTTGAATAAGTTGAAACACTTTAATTAAATCAGAAAGAAATAATCGTTCAAAATCATTTGACAACGCAATAAAATAAATTAAAAAGAAATTAAATATGATAAGTTTCATAGGAGAAATTTGTTATAAATATTCCCCTCATCTCCGCTTTTCAAAAAATTCATTATCTATTGAGCTTGCTCAAAAAAAAATATAATCAAAAAAAAAAATTCATTAATTTTTGAGCTAGTCTCAACTAAAAATATTATTATCATTTATTAATTTTTGAGCCAGTCTCAACTAAAAATATTATTATCATTAAAAAAAACTTTCTTTCTTTTTCCTAATATTCAAAATGAAGTTATTCGCTGTTGTCTCGGTCGCCTTATCCCTTCTTTCCATTATAAACGCAGCTCCTGTTAACCTTACTAAAAGACGTTTTGGTCAAGAACATACTCCATTAGCTGATAAAACTTACCAAGA
Source organism: Diversispora eburnea (assembly GCA_910592015.1). Lineage (NCBI taxonomy): Eukaryota > Fungi > Glomeromycota > Glomeromycetes > Diversisporales > Diversisporaceae > Diversispora > Diversispora eburnea. The sequence goes on along the minus strand of CAJVPK010000707.1, from coordinate 2,462 downwards.
CATGAAAGATGCTGTTGCAGGAACCACATTTGAACAAGTTACTGGTGATTTATCTGGTGAAGCTGTTAGAGCACTTTTAGCTAGAGCTCCAAAGTGTCAACAACAAGATGTTGCTGATAAATGTATCGATATTGCGCATCAGATAGGTAAATAATAATAAAATTATGAAAATTATGAAAATTTTAAAGTTATTTGATTATTATTATAAATGTATTTATTTTAACATTTTATTATATTTTTATTATATTTAAAAATTTATAGGTGAAGAAGTAAGTAAAGACAGAGAAGCTACACTAATTCCTGTTTGCCAAACATATCGAAAACTTGAACGAAACACACCTAACGAAGGTCAACCCTCTGAACTTTGTGATAGGTATATATTAAATTTCTCGTGAATTTTTCTCTTGTTTGAAATAAAGTAACTTAAGAAGTTTATAAATTTATATAGGCCACCAAGAAATAAAGAACTTGAAGGTTTAACTCAAGCACAAGATCCTACTAAACCAAACTCCCTACCAGCAGATCCACCAGCAGATCCACCAGCAACACCACCAGCAACACCACCAGCAGAAGACGTAGATGATGCAGTCCCAAATGATAATGAAGCATTTAATAACCCTGTCGGTGGTGTTCAAATGCCATTGATTACTAAATTGAGTCCTGGTGGTCCTGAAGGCAATTTTCAAGTTAAGGATTCTAAATTCCAACAGGAAGGTGCTGCTCATAATCGCCAATGTGATGTTCAAGTATGTTATCATTATTATTGTTATTATTATTATAAAAAATTCTCTTTGGTTTTTCTAATTTCTTTTCAATTTCTCTTTATAAAAGCACAATGCATGCTTTGATAAATTCAATGCTGGAGATCGTAGTTTCCAAGGTTCAGACTGTGATGAACAAAATAACGTTTGTAAAGCTGGACCTCCAGTCTTTGCCGCTTAAAATAAATTCTATTGGTTCAAAGCTTTGATAGCTTTTAAGTAATTTAGATTTTAAAAAGATAGATAATTATTTTTTGAAATATAGAGTTAATAATACAAAATATTGATGCTTTATTGTTTTGCATATTTCAATTTAATTTAATAAAGATTCAAATAATTGTTTAAAGTGCAATAAATTCGATATGTATAGATTTAAATAATTGTTTGAAATGCAATAAATTCGATAATAAATGTTCAAGATGAAAAATTCTCACAAGCAATTTATACTAGTCGACTTCTCAATTTTCAAATCTTCCAAAATCAAAGAATGATGCAAAATTTGTAAAAGAACTAGAACTTGAAGAAATATATGTATTTCATATTTTATTTTAATTTTATTTATTTCATTATTTTTATCAAAATTTAATATCTTCCAAGTAAATTGTTGATAAATTGTATTCTAGATAGATTCGCTATGATTTTAAATCACTCTATTATTTATTGTATTATTATTATTGTATTATTGATTGTAATCGATTGTAATTATTGTTAACATGTCATAGTAGGACTTGAGGAAGGCGCGTTTAAATTTCTCAATGACTTTTATGTAGTAGAAATTATTTTTCTATAATAAAAGTAGATCATCAAGGATAAAATATTTATTGTTCATTTAAAAATTGATAAGATTATTCTCTTTCAATTAATTAAAAGAAAATATGATAGTTTTTTTTATTGTAAAAATCAAACTAAAATTAAATCAAGAAAAGAAATGAATAAATGAAATAAATGAAAAAGAAAATTAAATATGATACGTTTTTCATAGAAATTTGTTATAAAATCTCAGCATTTCAAATAGTTCATTATCTATAAAAAAAAACTTTTCTCTCCTTTTTTTTTCCTAATATTCAATAATGAAGTTATTCACTAAAAGATGTTTTGGTCAAGAACATACTTCATTAGCTGATAAAATTATTAAGACATGAAATGCAGGAGCTGCATTTGAAAAAGTTTCTTGTAGATTGTCTGGTAAAGCTGTTAGAGCACTTTTAATTGATGCCCCAGCATGTGAACAACAAGATGTTGCTAATTGATACATATTGTGCATGCGATAGGTACGCAATAATAAAATTATGATCTATCCAGATTTTTCAGAAATCTATAAAGATAAAATAAAAAGAAACCCAGAACTTTATTATATTAACTACCTTCTGACCTCTAAGTGAAAGTGTTCAGCACAATATCTTATATATACATATCATTTTATAAGACTTTATTAAGCATGTTAAGGCACTTCGTCCATTTAAATAAATGAATAAATAACCGTCTAACCAATTGATTTACTCTCCAACCTGTGACGACTTATTTTATTTCTTCTTTCTAATGCTCAATATAGTTGTTTTATTCTATTTTTTATTAGTTTAGTGCTAAAAAAAAAATTTTAATTAATAGAAGTGTATTATATATATATTATCGCTCTTTGCAAAATTATGCGGTCATGTGAAAATTTGATAATATAATTGATAGGTATTCGAATACCAAATA
>CAJVPK010000706.1:0-23379 GCA_910592015.1 Diversispora eburnea | reverse complement strand
TTTTTTATAATATTTTTTATTTTTTATAATATTTTTTATTTTTTATAATATTTTTTATTTTTTATAATATTTTTTATTTTTTATAATATTTTTTATAATATTTTTTATAATATTTTTATAATAGGTCATTTCTGCCCCATAGGTAAGAAAAAATATTTTGATCAGGTCTTGCTGTGCCTTCTGCGAGTTCTTTTTATGTATATTTTTTTAATAAATATAGGAACTGTGGAACCATTATCTTGTCATTATATGGCCTATTGTCCACCCGGATCATCATTTGCCAATAAATATTTAATTGGAGTTTTAGTAGCTGCCATAATATTATTAATCTTAATATTATTCCAAATCAAAAAGAGAGCGGATGACGAAAAGAACAAAAAATATAAGAGATTATTAGTAGAACCCAGAATTGAAAATAGTGAAAAACCTTTAGATCGCGTTTCACAAACATTTGATATTGAATTTGAAAATTTAGGTTTAGTTTTACCTTCTGGTGTCGAAATTATGAAGGTGATTTTTTTAATTTAATAATGATTCATATTTCATTATATCATTCTACTGCTTTTTTTCCCTTTCTTAATAATCCAATTTATTTTTTAAGGGAGTTTCAGGATCACTTGTACATGGTAGAACATGTGCGATCATGGGTCCATCTGGTTTGTTATTTAAATTTCTTTAAATATCTATAAAAAATTGTTAATAAATATTATAAATTTTTATATAACCTTTATATTTTGTTATTTGTTTTTAGGTTCTGGTAAAACTACATTAGTTTCCCTTTTGACGGGAAAAGTAAGAAAAACAAATGGAAAAATAAAAGGTATATAATATATACTCAATTATTATACTTAATAATTCTAAATTATACTTGATAATAATGCTAATAAAATTTACGTGCGTTTATTACATAGTTAATGGAATTTCAAGGCCTCTAGATTATTATAGAAAACTTATCGGTTTCGTACCTCAAGAAGGTTGATTAATAATAATATTCATTTCATATGAAATTAAGAAAAATAAAAATAAATAAATATTAATTTAATTTTTAATTTAGATATAATGCTTAGAGAGCTAACGATACGCGAAATTTTGGTGGTATGTAAATCTTTTATCTAATATCTAGAATTAATTTTATCTAAATTTATTAAAGTTTATTTTATTTACTTTATAAAAAATCAAAATTATCTAGCATTCCGCACTAATGCGTTTACCAACCGAAATGAAACGTGAGGAAAAGAAACAAAAGGTTATTGATGTTATTAAATTTTTGGAATTGAGTCATGTAATGGATACCGCTATTGGCGATGAAGGTAATTTCCATTCTTTATTTTATATTAGTGAAAAAAAGAGGAAAATATTTTTTAAATTAAAAACAAATTCACCTAACAGAGTCACGAGGTATATCGGGTGGTCAAAGGAAACGCACAAATATTGGAATGGAACTTGTAGCAGAACCATCTGTCCTTTTCTTAGTAAGATTCATAAAAATTATCATTAAAATTAAAAAATTATCATTAAAATTTTAATTTATTGAAATATTTTTTTTAAATTATTTTTAGGATGAACCAACATCGGGTTTAGATTCAACAACAGCATTAGAAGTATGTAAATTATTGAAAAAAATTGCGAAGCATCAAGGAATTACAATTGCAGCCGTAATTCATTCACCATCAGAAAAATCTTTTAAAATGTTTGATGATCTTATGTTGTTGGGTAAAGGAGGAAGAGTTGTATATTCTGGACCTCGGAATGAAGCAATGAAATATTTTAATGAACTTGGATTTGTTCTTCCTGAAGATGAAAGGTATTTTGGAAATAATTATTTGAAATTTCAAATGATTTCAAATAATTTTATTAATAATTTCAATAATTTCATTCATTTATTTTTCTAGTGAACCTGATTTTATTATGGAAATAGCATCAGGAAGAGGTATAAACAAATAATAATATATTTAATATATATATTTCAATTGCAATAATTACTGTATTGTATTTAATATATATAATTTTTTTTCTTATTAGTAAAACCAAAAGACAGTGATTTAAGTTTAGAAGATCTTTATTATGAATGGGCATATCAATCTCAGAAAAAAAACAGAGCTTCATCAGTTTATAGTAATAGTGTTTCTAATGATTATCAAGGAGTAATAATTAATATTGAATCATCAACATTAAGATCTGGATTTGCAACAGGATTTTGTGCACCAATTTATCAAATTATACATGATTCCTATCAATATGCGATTGATATTGGAATAGAATTTTCTTATTTTCTTAAAGGATTTATTTTTTGGACGAAAGATCCCGTTCGTCAAACACCAAATATTTTTATATCATTTATACTTTTATTTAAAAGAGCATGTTTACAAATTTATCGAAACAAATCAAGATTTATGTTTGATCAATTATTACATCTTGGTTGCGGCTCATTTGTTTCTTTGGCAACAAGTAGCCTTTATTATGTTGGACGAGCACCTAATCCGATATGTTCTATAGCGCCTTATATCGACGTAGCACGTTGTTTAACGCCGAGTGATACACTTCAGGTATAAAATAAATATAAATATTTATTTATTATAAAAAAAAACAAAAGGGATTAAATTTTGTTTATTTCTTTTTAGACTGTAGGAGTATTTGTGGCCTTGGGAGCAACATTTTGTGGCATCAATGGTAAATTTATATAAAATATATATTTAATATAATAACTTAATTACAATATTTTATATAAGATTGATATTAATATTTAATTAATTAAAATTATTATTATTTTTGATAGCTGGAACAGCAACATTTGGATATGAAAAAGTTGTATATTGGCGTGATACATCTTCAGGAATGAAAACCATACCTTATTTCTTAGCAAAAAGTATTGCAGACATTCCAAGGATATTAATAGCTGGGCTAATGTTTTCATTAGCATTTATATTATTCTATTCATATCGATCACGTTTCAGTGAAATTTATATTATTGTTTTACTTACTTATATTGCGGCATGGAAAATGGGTAAATTATTATATATTTAATATTATTTATCTTTACGTTTGTATCTTTATATTATTCTAATATTTTTAATATTAAAATGTAATGTGATTATTTCTAGGTTATTTCTTATCCGCTATTTTTTCAAAAGAGAAATTAGGATTAGTTAGTACGGGATTTGCTCTTGCTTTTGGTATGGTTTTAAGTGGGGCAACTCCTAGATTGGATATGGTTAAAGCAGATAATAGCTTGAAGTGGATTTACTGGATTTTTGATGTAATTTATTTTCCAATCCATCTTCCAATTTATTTTTAATTATGTTATTATTTATTTATTTTATTTATTTATTTTATTTATTTATTTTATTTATTTAGATTTCTGCACCAAGGTGGTCTGTTGAAGCAATATATCTTAAAGAATTAGATCCAGGAAAGTATGTATTATAATATTAATAAATAACTTTTAATATTTCTTTAATTTCTTTAATTTCTTTAATTTTAAATTTCTAAAATTCTAAAAATTTTAATTAGATGGATTGAAATTCATACAGAAAATCTAAGATTTACGTATAGCTTTGACGATTATCCAAAAGCTTTGTATAATATATTACTTATTGCATTGGCGTGGGCATGTTTAGCATTTTTAGCAATGAAATTGGTTAACCGAGATAAACAAAAATAATTATAGATTAATTTATATAAAAAATTTCATTTTAATTTTTTCCCGTTTTTTCGGTTTACGCAATATGTAGTTATAGCATTTAAAAATCTAATATTTGTAGAAACCTGTAACTAAAAAAAAAACTTTTACTCTTTCATAGTGTCTTTTTTTGCTAATTAATAAGTGACAATTTATGGATGATAATGATCATGCGGCATTATATGAATCACGTGAAAAAGAAATTTAAACAATTTTTTTTTTATTTTGCTAAAATTGATAACTATGATTTCGATACATTCGTTTCGCCCAATTTTTTTGATCCCGTCAAAATGCCTTTATTATTATGCTGCAAAAAAATGTTTAATACAAAACTGTACTTTTTCATCTGGTATTCTTTTTTTTAATATAAATTGCATAAATTATCAATTCGACAATCGATTTTTATTATTATTTACTCTTAAATCCTTTTTTTTTTTTTTTGAATATATTTTTTTATATAGTAATTACTAAACCTATATCATCGTTTAAAGGTTCTTTATTGAATAATAAGGTTATTGAAAGATTAGAAAAATTAAATACTCGCCATACTGTTTTATCAAAAGAATTAAATAGACAAGTAATAGTAATTAAAAATTCGAATAAAAAAATTTTATTTTTGTTTCGTAATCATTAATTATTAAAATTATTAATATCATTTATTTTTAGTCTTTAGATGTAATTGATCCTGATTTTCTTGCCCGTAATTCTAAAGAATTATCAGACCTTTCATCTATAGTTATTCCGTATCAGGAAATGAAAAAAACTCAAGGTGTTTGGGATCTAACTATTTAAATTTATTCTAAAAATAAAAAAAGTATATATATATATATATATATTTATTTATTTATTTATTTATATACATATAAAAATGTATGCACATAAAAAACAGGAACTTGAAGAAATCAATACGATTATTGGCGACAAATTAGGAGATGAAGACTTTAAAAAACTTGCTTATGAAGAATATCAAGAAACCATAGAAAAGTTAAAAAGTTTAGAGCAATCTGTCATAACTGCGTTATTACCTAAAGATGATATTGATGAAAAAAATGCAGTTTTGGAAATCCGTGCAGGTAGGAAATTATTATGCATTAATAAAATACTTTAAATAGTTTAATTAAATATGTTAAACGTATTAGATATAATATTAAACATACAGAATACTTCATTTAGGTACCGGAGGTGAAGAAGCGGCATTATTTGCAGCTGATATATTAAATATGTATGAAAGATATGCTTTATTGTGTAAATGGAAGTTCGAAAAGTTATCAATAGATGAAGATTCTTTAGGTGCAATAAAGGTACTTTAAACAATTATGAAACAAACTGAATCGAATATAATTATTATATAGAATTATTAATTGGTAATTTTAAGAATTTTTAAATAGGGAGTTACCGCCTCAATATCAGGTTTGGGAGTTTTTGGAAATATGAAATATGAATCAGGGGTACATCGAGTTCAAAGAGTTCCTACTACAGAAAAAGCAGGACGTGTGCATACAAGTACTGTCACTGTAGCAATATTACCTGAACCCACTGAGGTAACTATTTAAATGATTTTATCATATGAATTAATGTTCAAGTTTTTTTTTTTTAATAGAAAAAAAAAATAATTTAGGCTGATATTAATGTTCGAGAATTAGACTTAAGAATTGATACTTATCGATCTAGTGGTAAAGGGGGTCAACATGTGAATACTACTTCTAGTGCTGTCCGTATAACGCATATTCCAACTGGAATCGTTGTTGCAATACAAGATGAACGATCCCAACCAAAGGTTAAAAATTTTACTTTTGAATAATACCTAAATAAGTAGATAAATAAAATTTATTCTTTTGAATTTATTTTTAGAATAAAGCGAAAGCTCTAAAGATTTTAAAAGCAAGATTATTCGATACAGAACGTAATCGGGTACATCAAGAAAGAAGTAATGCGCGTAAACAACAAGTGCGTTTATCTATTAAATGTATTTATAGTAAATAAATAATTATTACATATGTATTATATATATTTATTTATTTATTTTTACATTTTTTTTCTTAAAAAGGTTGGAACTGGCGATAGATCAGAAAAGATTAGAACCTATAATTTTGCACAGGTATTTAGAGAAACTATTGGATGTTCAAGTTTTTTTTTTTTTTTTATTTTCACTAACCATCTTTATATTTATAGAATCGTGTCACGGATCATCGAATAAATTTATCATTACACGAATTAGAAAATGTCTTAAATGGAGAATCTCTTCAAACCATCATGGATGGATTAAAAATATTTTACCAATCTGAGGCTTTACAAAATGAGAATTATTAAAAAATATTTATCTGTCATTATTATTGTTATTATTTCCCTTCTAACCATTTCCATTTTTTATACAAATTAATTTGTTATCCATTCAATCACATGGATATCATATGAATCACACTAATTACACTAATTACATCGAAACAACTCGAACTATTCCCTTAGTAATATATGAATCTAAAACTTCTGATTTTCCCATATTTTTTCCTCTTACGAATATTAAAGGTTTAGTTTTTAATCTTTTTTCACAATTATCAAGAAATTTTTTCAATGAATTTTCGCTATAAGTCCACTTTTCATGATTTAAACAAAGTCTTTTTAAATCTATTGGTATATTCTTTCCTATTTCTATCAAAATCTTACTAATTTCTTCAGTTTCTCCAATAAAAGTTACACATTTGAGAGCCGAACAGGATGCAAGTAAAAATGGTATCCTATTAATTACATCATTTGGAATTCGTAGAATTAATTGTTTCAAATTTGGACATGTTTCGGCTATTGTTTTAATTAATGTGGTGAAATTTTGTGGGTCTATGGGAATTCCAAAATGTAAACTAATTTGTTGTAAATTTCCATTTGTTTTGCGAATTAGAGATGAAATTTGTAAAAGATTTCGATCCTTTAGTGTTAAATCCAATATTTTTAATTTGGTAAAATTTGTAAAACTTGAACTAAATTGTTTTGTTGTTATTGGATCTACTTCCATCACGGGACTAAACCTCAAATCGTCACACAAAGTTAATTCTTGAATATTTGTCACACCACCAAATATACTAAGTGGAATGTGATCATGACAATATATGTGGATCGTTCGTAAATTTTGAACTTTTTTATGTAAAGATTTCGAAATTAATGATAATGATTCTGTGGTAGTTATTGTAAATTCTTGAAGATTATTTTGAGCTTCAAATAATTTTTTTAATCCTTCATTTCTCTCAAATCCATCTCGAATATCTAGAACTTTAAGTTTATTAGAAATTTCTGCTATCCTACATAAAATTTCATTCGGAGTTAAACCTATTAAAGAAAAAAAAAATAATTTAAAAGTTTAACAAGTAAAATAAACAAAGTTAAATAAAAATATTTCAAACAATAAGAAAGATTTAAAAAATTATTAAAGATTTAAGACTTAAATATAAGTTTTAAGAATTAATAAGGATTTCAGATTTAAGAAAAGATTTACCGAAACATCTCAACTCTTCTAAATGCGACAAACAAATATTGGCATTAGGTAGATCGCATAATTGAATAAATGGAGTATCTCGCAAATAATTATCTGCAAAGATATATGTGAGTCCATGTGGAAGAAAACCAAGTTTACGTAATCTACAGTGTTGGAAAAATGAGGTACATAATTCAATTATAACCTTTACTTCTATTGTTTCGATTTCTTTTCGATTTAAATTTTTGTAATTTTTTAATGAAATTTTCAGCCATTGTTTCACAGATGATACTAGAATTAAATAATCAAGATTTCTAAGAAATGACGCGTAATCAAAAAATGCTTTATTGAAAGGTTTAAAAGGTGAAGGTATTATATTCAAATTTTTAAGTGATTTTGGGGATAAACAAGATATATAAGTGTTAATAATTTTGGGACCTCGAGAAATCATTTCTCTTTCTTCTGATAAAAATTCAAATGGATCCTGCCATATCAAACCAACTGAGTTAATACACCATAATTTATTAACTAAAGCACAATTATTTAATGAGAAAATATCTAAATATTTAAAAATTTCTCGAAAGGTTTCAGTAGGAAGGGAAGGCAACATTTTTATTCGGAATGAAATAAAAAAAAAAAAATAAACTAATCAAATTTTGAAACAATTTATATTCATGAGTCAAAGTCAAACCTTGTGGTTTCCAAACGGGTATTGATTGGTCTGTAAACCGAGATTTGGTTATAAGTGATCTGCTATTTGATTTCTTTTTTGTGATTTTCCTTGCATACCAACATATAACAACATTCATTACACAATCAACCAATTATCATGAGGTTAAGATACACGTTTTCTCGAAAATTTTTAATTTTATTTAAAAAGCCTCCCACAAACGGAAATGAATTAAATAGCAATCTACATAGAACGTATCGAAAGGATTGAACAATAGAAAACCAAATCAATTTTACAAAGACCTCATAAATCACCTAAAGGTAATTATCGTTTGTTTTTTGAAATTTCGTAAAATGTGGCTCGGAATATTTTCGAGTTTAAAAAAAAATGTTCTTTTATCCATGATAATCTTTTTTACAATATTTATTGAATTCATCAAATTTAGCATATCCTGTTTGCTATCATGATATCATTAAAAAAAAAAAAAAAAGAGTTATCAAATTTATCTATTATGTTAAAACTTATTAGCTTTATTAGTAACATTTGTCCCTTATTTATTTAAAAGCCTTTAAGAATTAATTTTTAATTGCCAAGTCATGTGAAATAAAATTTTCACAGCATTATAAGCCACTTTCAATGTTTTCTATTTTAAAAATAATATATACTGAAACAAATGACCTTGCACCAAACATATTTGCGTTTCCTTGAAATTATAGTTTTCAAGTCAGGTAACAAACAAGATCAAATTGAACAAATAGATTTATATCAACAATATACAATAATATACAACAAATATTCTCACGTTTTTCTTTTTGAAAAATCTTTTGTCCTTCTCTACCTTGTGCCAAACGAAGAAAAATTTGTGGCAGCATTGACTTTACCGAAATTCTATATCATAAATTTAGATCCCACTTTGTCATAAATTATCCCTTATTCTTTTAGTATTATTTGAGGTTATTCTTTAAGGTTATTCTTTGAGTATTTATTTTATTTGAGGCTATTTCGTTCGAAATTCTATGGCTCGGATATAAATGCCAGTTCAGAAACTTATCGGAGAAGTCGGGATTACTAGAATAATCCATAATAAAGTATAATAAAGTGTTATAGTATTTTTTTTGAAATTCCGTGTAACATTGTAAAACTATAACTCTCCTATTTCCCGATTGAATTAACCAATTGAATATAATCTATCATTAATACAATGAATTTTGAATAATAAATGATTAACCAATTATCAAAGGACAAAGCCCATTAACGATATAAACGGGTAAACGGAACTACTAAAACAAGGGGTTTTATCCTTTTAATTATCGACCAATTGAATATAATACAAAGTTACATTAACGACATATATTCTAGATTTTTTCTGTTGTTACCTTTATTTTTCAAAAATGGGATAGAATATGAATAGGTGACGGAAAGTTATTAATCTTACTAACTTCTATCAGCAGATAAAAGGTTTATCCTTTAAATTATACTTTTAACATTTTTGCTTATAATTTAGCCAGGTATAAAATGTTTACCATCTTTTAGCCAAGTTCAAAGGTTTATCTTTTAACCAGGTGAAAATGGGTTACGGGATTTATTCTTTAGTTATATTATATATATATATATATATATTTATATTTATATTTATATTTATATTTATATTTATATTTATAATTTAGAATTGATTCAGACACGCATAACTATGTATTTCGTATTTCATAAATGAATATTGTCGTTAAATTCTATATATCGGATGATTAAAGTCACAACTATGGTCACTTGGCCGTGAGGAATTATAAGCCGTAACCATGATTATGTCGTGTTCAAACATACTTCAAACTAAAAGAGTCGAGATTAATGCTTCGTCGATCTTAAATTTATTTGTTCTTAATTAATGTTTAAATATCACGTGCTTAATCAAAATTTATACATATATCTCAGCTTTCTTAAAATAAAAGGAATAAAAGATGAATAAATAAAGATGAAACTTAATTTTTAGATTTGTATTTAAGATTTTTTTGATTAAGAAAAAAATAATACACGTGGACAAGTTTTTAAATAACCATAATAACTAAAGTAAATTCGAAATTAAAAAATAATTATTGTCATAATTTTCATAATTTTCATAAGTGAAATTTTCATAAATAAAAAGGGAAAGCCATATGTGTTGAACGTGATAAAGAAATAAAAATATATTTTTTGATTATATAATAAATATAATAGTGAGAATACACTTCTATATATATATACATATATATGTATATATTTATATATAAATATTTTATGTTCTTTCATACGTACAGCACGGTTTAATTAATAATAAAGAAACTATTGTAGATTTTTCTTTGGATGTCAGCAAATCATTTGACATTATAAATCTACACGCGGCCTCCCAATCTTGTTGGTTTTGACCTATATTGGCGACTGTACATGCTTCCCTTACCTATAAAAATTATAAAATTTAAGTCAAAATCTCGTCAAAGAAAGAATAAAAAGTAAAAGTAAAAAAAGCTGATGAAAAAAAAAATAATAATTACAGCAAGAGCAACTATACGGGCACGATTATTATCTTGTTCCGCTATCCCTTTTGCTTGAAAGTCATCTGTGACTTCAATATTATTATTTATTCTAGACATATTTTTTGTGGAGTTATTAATTGTTTAGGATAAGAGATGAAGAATTAAAAAAAATTCATATATAACGAGAATATATGAATAATTGGGAAGGAAGAATAAATAATATTAAAAAAGAATGATGATTTTTTATTAAAAAAGATAATGAAAAGAGTCAACAATTGGAAAAAAAAAGATAATTTTTGAAGATAAATCAACTTAATCATTTAACGAAATCTTCTTTAGAAAAAATCAATGCATAATATTGAAAATGATGATCAGATAGCCTAGATTGATCTAGACCCTTCATTACTGCATCAACAATTGTTTATAGAATACTGAGTTTGGGCACGCATCATTTTTTTTTTTTCATTTTTTTTTTTTTTTATCAAAGATTAAAATAAATTTTCTTCAAGTTAAAAAATAATTATTTATATTGATTTCGATGAATAATTACCTCAATGATTATTTTCTTTACCGTCTATTGACAAACAAATTTTAGGCTTCAATTTATGAATGAGCTGTTTATTGTCACCAGATTTGGTAGGGATATAAGGATCGTATTTTTGTATTCCTTGTTTGTTAACAGAATGATTGTATTTTAAGATAATCTTGGAAAGTCTGGACAAGGTCCAGACCTTTAAAGACTTACGCGTATTACCTATTTTATTCAACAATATCTTTTATTATTTTTTAATTGAATTATTTCTAATATTTTTTTAAACATTTCTTGGTTGTATATATTTTAATAAATATTTAGTCTTCAAGTGTTAAATTGACATTAACGCGTATTTCAAATAATATTCTTATTACGCGAACCCCCAATTTATTATGTAATAATAACATAATAGTAAATACATAATTCTAAATATTTATAGATAAATTCTTTTCACGGCATTAAACGCCATGATCCAACAATGAAAATGTTAAAAAATTTGGCTACTGCACATATAACAATTTGCAATAAATTGGAATTGTATTTTAAATTTTGTGGCGGCATGTCATTGTTAACAACATTTCCCACAGATAATACAGATGATCAATTCTTTATAAGGTGCAAAAAAAAAGAGATAATTCATTTTTTTGGGGGGTTTCAGTGAGGTATAAACTTCTATTTTAATAAAGAAAAGAATCGAAGATATTATGCATCACATGCCACAAAGTACGATAAGTCTGAACCAACTGCCTGGTAGCAAAAGCCCGTTATGTAACCACAATATATATATATATATCAAAATCATACGATTTGATTTTTTTTTATTACCTCAAAAAAAAAAAGGCACCTAAAAATGTTAGTGTTACTTTGTCAAAACGAATTCTTTATTACAAAACGGTGTGATATGTTACTTTTTTCTTGTTACTATGCATGGTGGATAAAGAAAGATATGAATTATCTTATTATAGATAATAACAATAACATCAACAATAATAATAATAATCATCGAAATTAATAATAATAATATCAACTTCTAATTATGATAATTATTAAAAGACAATCTCAGATTTTAGACCAATAATTTTTATTAAATTTCTTTGATGACTTTAAAAAGAATTTGGTAACTTTCTTTTTATACTAAAATTAGAATTTCATTTAAATTTCTTTGTATTACAAATAATCGTACGATGTTGACTTAAAAAAAGAAATGTAGAATGTCAAAATACTATAACTACTTGAGACAAATTGTAAAAAGTTTGTAAAAATTTGTTTCAACTTTTTAACGAAAAAAAAAAAAAAAGTCCTGGTGACTACTTAAACGAAGAAAAAAAAGAAAATCAAAAAAGTCCTAGTGACTACTAAAAATCAGAAACCATAAAATACTTTCGTACAAAATCATTATTTCCTTTTTTTTAATTTAACGAAATTTAAACGAACCATTCTTCGGCCGGAACCGAACCTTCGACTTAAAAAATGAAGACCTCTAACAAAATTTTCATCATTTTCATAATTGTAATTTTCATGAATGTAATTCAAACCACCAACGCTTTACCAATCGGCTATTCTAATAAAGAGAAGAGAGATGGTCCTCTTGATTTATTTTCTAATTTAGATATTGCTTACGCTGAGGAAAATGATATGTTGATGTAAATTTATTTTATTTTTATTTATTTATTTATTTTCATGTTTATTATTGTTGTCGGAGGAAAAGAAATTAATGATATGGTTTTATTATAAAAGTAGAATCTGTTACACACGAATTTCAAAAAAAAAAAACATGTAAAAAAAATGTATAATAAAATTTATTAAATTAAATTGTATAATAAGAAGTTCATTCTGCATTTATTTTCTTTTTTAATAATTATCAGATAAATCAGATAAGATAATTTACTTTAGCTTCTTTTGGTATTAATAAATAAAAAGACTTCTATTATTTGATTTTTTTTTCTATTACATCAAACTTTTTTTTTTTTTTTTGTCATGAAAATTCACATGGGAAAGGCAATCTTTTTTTTTTTTTTAATTTAAAAATAAATTTTCACGATTGTCCCCCCTTCCTCCCTTTTCTTCCCGTATTCTCCGATCCTCTTCTCGCCAGTCATTTTTTCACTCACTCTTTACTCTTCTTTTTCTATAATTCTATAAATGAATATTTAAATGAATATCTCATATATTCAAAGAGCAAATTTTGCTACTGCATCAAGACTTTTAAAATGTGCTATTAATGAAGGATTGGTTTACGCTACTTATCATCATTTAGAGAATAATATAACGGGAGTTTCGGGAGTGATTTATGTACTACCTAAAAGTAAATCAATATATAATAACAAAGAAAATAATAATAAAGAAAATAATAATAAAAATAATAATAATAAAAATAATAATAATAATAACGGTATTATTAATGATAATAATGAAAATGATTGTGTTATTTTTGTTTTCACACAACATCGACCTATTACCACGAAAGAAAAGAATTTCAAAAATGGTAAGGAAGGAGAAGAAGGAATAATCGAAAGGGTGACATCTGTAGACCCTTGGGATATGATAAAACCTATTCGTATTATTACTTTAAAAGAAGAAGTAGAAGAAGATATATTAGAATTATTATTAAGGAGAGGAATAGAAGGAATAGATAGATTAATAATAGAAGAAAGAATGATGTTACCTTGTCTTGAATCTTCGAATGTGATCAGAGAAATCGGAGCATCTGAATTAATGAAAATTTTAGGAAAGTGGTTGAAATTAAATGATAATATTTTGAATATGATTTGTGAAGAACTTGAAAGTTCTGTTAAATATCAAGGTATTTTAAAATTTTATATATCTAATCTATTTTATTGTATTTATTATATATATATATATATATATTTATTTATTTATCATATTTATTTTATTGTTCGTTGTATAGAATATACATATAAATATCCACATCCTTTACCTACCATAAATTCATCTAGTATAGAATGGGAACAAAGCATAATAGAAGGTCATCCTACTCACCCGGTAATTTGAATTTATTTTTATATTTTATTTTATATATATATATATATGTATATGTATATATATATATTTTACAAATTTCAATTAATCTTCTTTTAAAGATGCATAAATCACGAAAAGCTGTCAAACCAATTCCAGAAATATTACCTGGAACTTATGATTTCGAAACACCAACAATTCGATTTGTTAAAATTTCTCAAGAAAAAGTGATGATACGAGGACCTATTAATGAAATATTATTAAAACTTATAAATATCATATCACCTAAACCTTTCTGTTCACCTAATTATATTTTAATACCTGTACATGAATTACAATTACCAAATATTATTAAAAATTTTCCTTATGTTGAAATATTATCATCAAAATATTCTTTAAAATCAATAAGTCAAGCATCACTTAGAACAGTTTTATTTACTCAACTTCCAGAATATGCATTTAAATTATCTTTAGGTATTAAAGTTACATCCGCATTACGTACGATTACACCTTGGTCAACACATATTGGAACTGAACTTGTTCCTATTTTTGAAAAAATGAATATTGATAAAAATATTTTACATATAGCAAATGAAATTGCTAGTATAGTTTCAAATGAAAGGGATTATAATATAGCAAAACATTTAAGTTGTATTGTAAGATATAATATAAATGATCAAAATTCTAAAGGTGAAAGAATTATAATTTGTGCAGCTTTGACGGAAAGAGATGAAAGTGGAAAAAGTTTTGTAGAAAGAATTTGGAATTTGAATACTGAAAAGGAACGAATTGATTTTTTTGAGAGGTAAAAAAATAATTTATTTATTTACAAAATATTAAATATATAAAATATATAATATATATAAAATATATAATATATATAAAATATATAATATATATAAAATATATAATATATATATATATATATATATATATATATATAAAATAAAATAATAAATAATACATAATACATAAAATGTATTAGATATGCGTTTCTATTATTTAAAGCATTCTTGCCACCAGCATTAGATAATGGGTTTTCATTTGAAGCCCATCCACAAAATGTACTTGCAAGATTTAATGACACTAAATTAAATGGATTTGTAATTCGAGATTTTGGTGGAGTGAGATTTCATCAAGAAACATTACGGAAAAGTATAGGACAAAGAATCAATGTGTTAGAAGGTAGTGCAACTCAAGCTAAAAATTTGATTGAGGTATATTTTTTTTTATTTTTATTTTTATTTATTTTTATTTTATTTTTAATTGTGTAGCAAGATGATACCTATATTTATTATATTTATTATATTATATTTATTATATTTATTATATTTTATTATATTTATTATATTAGGTATACGATAAATTATATCATACATTAATTACATGTCATGTGCATCGCATAATTCGTTCTTTAAATCTTCATTATTCTGGAATTGGATGGAAAATTGTTCGTAAACATCTGAAAAATATTATTCCCCAAGAACATTTATTATGGAATTTTTGGTTGAAGCAAGAACTTGTTGATGGAAAATGTTTTTTGAGAATGAAATATGAAGGATTGTATAGAGATGTAATTATTATTGATATTTTTTTATTAATATTTTTAATATTTTTAATATTTATTTATTAATTTCTATCTCTTTACCTTATACTTATTACCTCTTTTTTTACACCACTATCTTTATACCTTTATAGTATATTCATCAACCAAATCCAAATTTGATTCTTTATAAATCGGAAGATGAAGGAGTCACGTTGGATTCTTTATAAATTTCTCGTTATTTTTGTGATTGTCTCCCTTTTTTTATATAAATTTATTTATTCAGCAATTATTTAAATCCTTTTGTATGCATTAAAAAATGGAGAAATTATTTATCTATTTTTTTTTTTGAGGGATTATCGTATTTCAAATTCAGTAACTCAAATAAAAATTATTTTATCTATTTTTTTTTTTTTTTCGTATTCCAAATTCAGTAACTCAAATAAAAGATTCCGGGTTTTTCTTGTTTCCGTGTTCAATTTCAATAACTCTGATGACATAATTTCATGTAAATGCATGAGTAAATGTAAAAGTGATCGATTAATAATTACCAATATAGATACCACGTTCTGGTCGTTTATCTTTTATGACGTATTTTAAATTATTTTTGTAAGATTAGTAATAAGGTGATAAGGTGAATAGAAGTATTGTCATACGATAAATTGCCTTTAACTTTTGTCAATCATTTACCTATTTTTGGGTATTAAAGATATGTATATAATTTATTTCTTTACCATTCACATTTCTTTCGCTTATTTTTACTAAAACATTTTATCCCTTCTTACTGCATTAGTTTATATGGTTTATCATAGTTTATTAATTTATGCAGCAGTTCTTTATGAATTTTCTAGAAACTTCAAATCATTCTTTTTTTTATAATCTATAGAGATTTTTTTTGTTTTTTTTTCCAAATTAAAAACTTGTTAAATATGTAAATGTAAATATAAATTGTGTATTCTTTTCTTATAACATTATAACATTGGTTATTTATATTCTATTTAATAATCTAATTTATGTTCTACTTAATATTCTATTTATTCCATTTAATATTCTCTTCTTTTATGTAACCATTCTTTTTTATGATATGCATTTTAAATAATATTTTCTATACAATTTTTATAAACGATAACTTCTGCGGTAAATTTCATTTATTTATAATATAATATATTTTAATATCTGATACATGAAATATACAGTATTATTACTCATTTATTGTATACGAAACGCGCGGGAGTATTTGATGATCGATAATTCCAAATACAGTAAAAGGCATTTAGAAATAATATAAAAATATATATTTTATTTTATTTATTTTAATTCATAATTTTCAAGAAAAGTACAATTAAACTAACGTATCACGTTCATTTTTTTCTAAAATAAAAATAATCTATTTTATATGTTTTACACTTATACATTTATCTAATGTTTGTATTTTATATGTATTTTATATGTATTTTATATTTATTTTATATGTATTTTATATTTATTGATTTATTTATTTATTGCTTTGGCAAATAATTTTCATCATTAAAGCCATAAACATTATTAACATAATTTTCATAATTATCATAATTGTTATCGTAATTTTCATAATTATCATCATAATTATTATCAAAAATTATGGGAGAATTTTCAAATATTATAGGAGAAAAAGGAATGGGAAGAGGAGATTGTATAAAATTCAATTGAAATAATTCATCAGGACACGTGCATTCGGCGATATTTATATTACAAAACTTACAATTATTATTATTATCGTTATTATTATTATTGTTGTTGTTGTTGTTGTCAATAATAGGTGAATTTAAGATTGAATTTATTGAATTCTCATGATTTATTGAATTTATTGGATTTATTGGCATATTTAAGAATTCAGGAATAAATCCATTATTTTCAAAATTAATATTTGTATCTGGAAAGTATGGATCTTGAAAATTTATATTCTCGGAATCAATTGAATTAATTATAAAATCGTTAGAACATGGAGAATATGGGGAAGAAGAAGAAGAGGAGGAAGAAGAAGGAAGTCGTTGAATTTGTTGTTGATATTGTTGATATTGTGGTGATGGTGGTGGCTGCTTTTGTTGTGCTATAAATGCTTGAGCTCTTTGATTATATACTTCCTTTAAATTTTTAGCATATTCTTGAAATTGAATTTTAACATGTTCAGGTTCTTCTTTCCAAGCTTTTGATGCCCAATTAGAAGCATCAGTCATTTTATAATGTAATTGTTGTTTTAATAAAGTTTTCACATAAATTTTACGATAAATCATGAATGCATTCGAAGTTTTGCATCCAACCCTTTTTCGTGGTAAAAATTCTAAAATATCAAACTCAAAAGGTGATGGAATAATGATAAAAGGACGATGATCTTTAGTCGAGAAAGTTGCCATTTTTTTTTTTTCACAGATCAAATTTTAAAATTTTTTAAAAGTTTTGTTTTGTTTGTTCCCTTTTTAATTTTGGGAAGAAATATATATTTTTTTATTTTCGTTTCTGTTTGAAATTCGAGTGAGTATTTATTAATTTTTGGGGGCTCAGCGGATTTCTTAGATTTCTTGTACTACATAGAAAAATAAGGAAGAATGTGAATAAATTATTCGCCGTAGTTATTCTGTTAAACAAATAAGTGACTACGTGACTACGGCGAAAGAACTCCTGCGGAAATTATTAAATAATTTTAGGATAGGACCATACCACGTATCCGAATTTAATATTTAATTTATTACTAAGCATTTCTCCAACTAATTATTGAGTCTGGTTCTTGGTAACACAAATTGTCATAGTGATTTATTAATTGCGGCTTCTCATTTACATTATGATATTATCATTCGTATACAAACACCAAAATTAGGAAGTTTGAAATGAGCCACACGTTACACTTTATTTCAAATCCCATATTCTCAACGCTCGTGATAATTACAATAATGAAATTACGAAAGATTTCACCTTTGGTAGACTAATAAGGAAAAGTTTCCAATTCTTTGAAGAAGGAATGAATGGAAAAAAAAATTTCAATTGAATTGTTTCGAAAGACATTATTAAAAAATGTGATAAAAACGGAAAATATAAATTTTATATGATGTAAGTAATCTATTGCACATTATACAATTTTTATGATACATTATGACACATTTAAATGTATTGTATACATGCGTAAGACGTATTATCTATTCTTAAGAATTTCTTATTTTTATGCTGCGTGAATTCTTTTTTTAGAATTCCTTGGTGATAAAGTAAAATTAATAATTTAAAAAGAGTTAATAATATTTATTATATTTATGATGACAAAGAAAGAAATAATTATAGAAAAAAAAACCAAGAAGCCAAGCATTTTCAATCTACAATTTAATCTTACATTTTCTACATATAATAATGGTAATGATATGAGAAAACCTAAAAAAGTAAACAAGATTAACAAATTAGTTAATCATTTGTACAAATCTATATGAAGTTGATCTTTGCTAATTATTATATGAATAAATTAAAAGAACAATTTAAAGAATAATTGATTTAAAGAATGATTTAGTTCAAAAGAATAAATCCTTTCTTTCTTCCTTTCTTTCATTTTTCTTTCTTTCTTTCCTGGCTGTTTTTACTTTAATGATAAATTTTCTTTTTAGAATATTATTTCTTTGTTAAACGTAATCATATAAATCATATACAACCAATGAGTTTGAAAATTTAATGTCTTTTTTTGGTAAGAAGAATGTATTTAAGAATTACTTCATTTGATAAAAAATACTGAAATTTACTATGAATTAATTATTATGATTAGTCTAATAATCTAATGACCTAAACTAAATAAGAAATGTAATTTAATATAAACCAATTTTGAGGGTAGGCACATTTATCGTGCCATGTGGCTCATTAGTATATCAATAGGAATTTTTTTTTAATTGCCATGTCTAATTAAAACATAATAGGAAAATGAATCCCATTTATTAAAATTAGTCATTCGATTAAACCACATGACATTATAAATTATTTATTGGATCATCATTGATTGATTGGCAATTAAATATTTAACTTAGTGTTCCTTAAAATAGACCCGAGTCGAGACTTTTATCCTAGACAAATCTATATAAATAAGGATAAATTTATCCTAGACCCGAGGGCCTACACTCTTAACCTAGATCGCAATTGAAGTGTTAGCTACTTAAAAAAATTATTTATATAGGGCGTCTAGGATAAAAGTCTAGACCCGGAGGACATCTTTTTTAAAAGTAGCTAACATGTGATAAATACAATTGTAACCTATATTAAAAGCGTAGACTCCAGGTTTAGGATAAATTTATCTTTTAACTTATAAGACTTATGATCACACATCATATGTTTTTATATTGTCGTTCTTTAATTTATGACTGTCTGCACCTATAAGTAAATGTGACATTAAAAAATTTGATGATCAATTTAATTAGGTCGGTATTCGCCACAATGTTTATGACCGATTGAAAATCTTTTGTACATATTCTTTTAAATTTTAAAAACACAAGAAAATTTCTTAAAATTAGATAAATTTTATAGGTTTATTATAAAATAAGAAATATGTCGTTATGTTAAATGACATGGGTTAAAGTTAGGGTTTTCAATGGTGATGTATTTATCACACCTTTTGAATATTAAATATTCTGGAGACAAAATACAGAAACCATATTTATCATCCTATATTTGTCACCTAAAATATGTTACATGAATTTTCACATGAAATTAACTAAGATCCTATATATACTTGTTTTCATTGTACTCATACAAGTAGTACAATCTGTATCATATGATTTTTATGGATTCTAATTGGTTAATAATTCATAATCACATGAGTTATTGCTATTGATTGGCTGTATAAAACTGTTTTAAGTAAAATGGTATATGACTACAACCCTGTTCAATTGTACTTGAATTTAATGAATTATAATCTTATTGATATTTTTATCTATTATAATATCAATATTTTTATCTATTATTCCATAAATTATTAGTTTTTACATGGTCACAGAAAAATTTTTTTAATATATATTTATAAAGTAATTTTGAATTGATTTTTTTTTTTAAAAAAAGAAAGTACAGTATATATTACTATAGGTACCATCCAAATTCAAAATGCTAAATCCCAAATCCCAAATTATGCCAAATTTCAAATTCAAAATACTATAAAAACTGAATTTTGGCAGCTGAAATGTTAAAATAATTTGAAATACCAAAATAATTTGAGATTTGAATTGTCAAAATAATTTAAGATTTGAATAACATGTATATATATTACTTGTCTTGTATATTGCCAGTTGTTCAGAAATTATTTCTGAAATCAAATTTGATAACAATAATAAAAACAACAATTTGTAAATAAATAATTTAAAATAAGATTGGCAGGAACAAAATAAAGTTTAAATAATATTTTAGAGCTAAGAAGAATTAATAAAACAAATAGAAATAATATTTCTTATAATTTTTTTATTTTCAATTGTAAAAATATGTAGTTGAATAATAACAGGTTTGTAAAGAATGATAATAATAATTAGAAGAAACCAGAGAATACAAAATAAAACCATAATACTTTATCTTTGAAAAAGTTTATTCAATAAGAGGAATATAATCAATAATTATATAATATTGATTTTAACAAAAAATTTTTACCTTTGGTAATGTATATAATGTTATTGAAAACAGTTCTTATATAATTTTAAAAATAACATTTTATCAAAAATTTTTAATTATAAAAAAAATGGCTATAAAAATTTGGCTAAATTAAGTTAAGACCAACTTATTAAGTTTACCTTTGTACTATGCTTCAAGCTCTAAAAGTCACTTTTGAAATCTACTTTCAATTGTTTTTTTTTACTACCTGTTCAACTACATGAAATATAATATTCTTCATATTTTCTAACATAAATATCAAGAGGAATACTAGAATTATATTGTTTATAAAATTCAATTCATTTAGTATACCATTGATTAAATTATTCTTAAGTTTGAGTATTTTTCACTTTACATTAAGTTAAATTTAAAAATTTATTATTATTTGAAGTATCATTATTTTGATAAACTGCTTTAGGCAAGTCATGTATCCAATGGTTCCCTTTTTCTAAAATTTCTCCAAAGTCTTTGTATAATCCTTGCATATTCAAAATTGGTTAGTGGTTTCGAGCATTTATAATCATAATAGTTTTTCATCAAATCAAATTGATTTACACTTGGATCTAAATTAACATTGACATACATAAGTTTCATATAACAAAAATATATTGCAGTATCATCTTCATATGGTTTACCTTTGTTATGATTATATTTATCAAAATTTGCACCTTGAACATGTGAAGTATGAGGGCAATAAATTAAATAAAAAAAAATCTTATATGAAAATCATTTACAAATGAAAAAAATATCTTTAAATGCTACTTGTGAAATTATTATAAAAAAAGGTGGGTTATGCCTTTCAACTGAGTATATTAATGATAAATCCCATTTGCAATGGAAATGTATTAAGGATCATGAATGGGAAATGACACTTAGTAATATAAAATATCATAATACATGGTGTCCATATTGTGTAGATAAAATTCATCAAACTCTTAAAATTGCTAAAATAATTGCAATTAATAAAAGCAGAGAATGTATTTTAAATAAATATATTAAAAGTAAATCCCATTTGTGATGGAAATATATTAAGGGTCGTGAATGGAATGCAACACTTAATAATATAAAATATCAAAATACATGGTATCCATATTGTACAGGTCAAGCTAAAAATATTCTTGATATTACTAAAATGATCATAATCAATAAAGGTGAAAAGTTTATTTCAAATGAATATATTAATGGTTCATCTCATTTAAGATGAAAATGTGCCAAAGGTTATGAATGGAGTGCAACACTTCAAAATGTAAAAAATAAAGTTTCGCGGTGTGCCATATGTGTTAGATGAAATCGAACTATTGAGTATATGCAACATTTGCATGGAAACAAAATAGGAACTGTCTTTTGAATAGTTATAAAGATACACATTCTAAATTAATATGGAATTGTTCTAAAGGACATGTATGAAAGTTACATTGGCTAATATAAAATATCATGGCTTGTAGTGTCCCTATTATACAAGATACAAACGTGAAAAATTATGTTGTGAAATTGTATTAAAATATCTTGGTGCCTCTTTGCCAATTCGCAAACCTGATTTCTTAAAAACTCTGAAATATTCAAATGGATTAGAACTTGATATTTATTATCTAGAATATGGTTTTGCAATCGAAGTGCAGGAAGAACAACATGAAAAATATAATGAATTCTTTTATAAAGGAAATCCCAATAATCTTATCAAACAGTAGACACAGATCAACTCAAAAAAGAATTGTGCAAAGAAACTGAATTGTTTTAAGGCATGTTTGGTATTACGAAGATTCATATGTAGTTATTTCAGAGTATCTTTGAGAATTGGGTCTTGTTATGACTTTAAATACTTTATTACACACATGCAAAAATTCAAAAGATATCAAATGTATCATTTTTTTTATAAGGCAAAAAGTTATATTGTTAAATATTATCTTATTCCACACAAACACAGGTCAAAATTCAAATATCGGATATCTATCGGGTACCTATTGGCCCCTCGATATTTTCAAATATCGGTCGATTAACAGAAAATCATTAGGCACATAAAGTATTTTTATATATATCAGGTGCCCGATATCTGCATTTTTTTTTAAAGGCCCAATAGCACTTTTGTAAATTTTATAATGTGCCCGATAACTTTGTGATAAATTTTGTTTTGATCTCAAGTACCCGATATTTTATTAATATTAGGTATATGATAATAAATAGTAATATCGAGAGCATGATATTTTTTAGATTCCTTCAGGTATCTGATATTATAGTAATATCGTGAACCTGATATTTTTAAAGTATATCGGGAACTGATATTTTTTTTCTTATCAGGTGCATGAGAAAATTTTTTATTTTAAATTTTATATAATCTATCAGATCCCTGACACTATATTTTAATTAAACTTAAT
>CAJVPK010000705.1:0-23387 GCA_910592015.1 Diversispora eburnea | reverse complement strand
ATTTGTTTAATTTTTATCAACTGCAAAATAAATTGTTTAATAAAACATGACTCCGTTGGAATTAAAAAAAAAAAAAATATTGTACATTTATTGAAACTGACTAAAATATTTCTATTTACCATCCGACCTATCATTGCCCAGGCTAAATCTGAGAACTGTTGGTCAAAACTCCATCAGATAAATGGTCATATCTATAACAATAGTTTATATTATAATAACTTCCATACATGATCCATGTTTTTAAGTTATGTTCTATATATTTTTCCTTTATTTTTTTTTTTGTTAATTCTTCAATTTCTCTCTTTTCTTTTCTTATTATTGTTTGGTTGTCTCTGTTTCCATTTATTTCTTCATTTAATTCTGTATTTATGTTATTTCCTTCCATATTTATATTATCATTATTACTATTATTCTTATTATTGACTTTATTTTTTCTTTTTTTAATTTTATTTGTAATATTGTTTTGTAATTCCCATTCAATTACCCTTTCATATCTTTCCTTCCAACATTCTAATACTCTTTAAATTTAACAATTCCCTCAATTACTGACTCCCTGACCTTTATCTTGCTTTTTAGCATTTTAGCTACCTTATTGACCTTATTGATCAAAGAATGTGGTATAAGTCCCCTAATTGTATCATATAAGTTCACATGATGAAATTTTCTTTGATCCGGATCATCTATATTCCAAAAATATAGTTCACTTATGGATCTCAACAATGTATTTATTTTTTCTTTACTTATGATTTTGGCCTTCTCATAAGTTTTATCTGTTAAGTATTCAATTAAATTTTCATAATGTTCCATCATTGGCTTATATTCAAAATTATCATTGTTTCTTTTGCACTCAAATAAATGCAAATAATTCTCTTCAACACTTCCACATAATACACATTTAGGATCTTTATATATGAAAGAATGGTGCTGAAATCTTCTAGTAATTACCAGTGGTTCTTCATTTAAGAGTAGCTTCTTTTCATTTGATCATCTCTACTTGTTTTACCATTTGTTATTTTACTTAGATGCAATGTTTTAAAGTTGTACTCCAATCTATTTTTTGTGTCTTTTCCTGGTCCACAAAATTTTCTTGAAAATGATTTTGTGACTTCCATTTCTGTCTTTTCTTGATCATGTTGTATTTCTTTACTATTAGTTTCACTGGTATATCTATAGGTATGTTGTTTCAAGTTGGGATATATGATCTTTCATTTATATTTTTGTAATTAATTTTAATTATCTCTTGATCTTTCTGGGTCAATGGAATCTTTGCTAAAGAATCTACCACTTCATTAAAAAAATTTCCCGTATGTGCTTCTACCTTGTGTAAATGTATCTTTAAATTTAGTTCATTTATTATTTCATATATTACCTGTAAAATTATAATTTTGAGCATTTTTCCACATGAACTCTTTTTCTTTTTTAATTATTTTGTTTAAACTATATATGGCATTCATACTATCTGTGTATAACTGTACTGTCACTTCTTTAGGCATTACTAATAGGATTGTTAGTATTGCTGCTAATTCTGCACGTGTTGATAATGGAAAGTATTCAATATTACATCTAAATTTAGCATGATTGTCCCCTTCCTGATCTTGAATTACTCATCCTAATCCCATCTTGTGATCTTCTAAAGATTCATCTGTATAAACTTTGATAATTTTCTGATCTTTGATGTTCCTTTGAATCTTTTTAAGTTTTTCATAAAAGTAGCCTCCTCAACAATCCATTTATAAATAATGTTATTATTATATTGCTCTCTTATTTCTTTTTCCCTTCCTCCTCATCTTCTGAGTCTTCACTTATTTATTTTGTGTTGAGTCTATAATTTCTATAGCTTTTGTTATACTATTATATGACATACTTAATCAGTTCTTATATTGATCTATTTTAGATCCAGAGGTTGACACTTTTGAGTGTGCTACTGTTATTTTAAATTCCTTTTATTTTCATTCGTCCATATGAATGACCCAATTATTTCCTTTTTCTGTGTTTTGAGAACAACCTTCACATGGAACTAAAATAGAAGTAGGTTCTGTGTCTCCTTGTAAAATATTGTGATGACTAAATATGTTTTACTTTCTCCTTTTTGCTATTTTTTTTTTCTTTAATTCTTTTCCTATTATTGTTTTTCATTATTTCTATTTGCTATTCATTTTGATTTTGATAATTTGTATTTATTGTTTAATCTGACAAAAGGATTTACATTATTTTTATATTCTAATCTATTTTTTCCCGACATAACTTTATTATTTCTTGTTCATTTTCTTTAATTTAAATGTACTATCCTGGAATTTATTTTGTATGTTTGACCATTCAAGTATATTTTTAAAGTCTATATCCAAAATCCGTTCTATATATAAGATTCTTTTTTCTCAAACGCTTTTTTTTGTATTTTTCATATTGTCATTTATTTTTCTAGTCCATATATCTTCTATTAAGATTTTTCCTCCATATGGAATATTAAGATCATATATTCATGTTGTTGTTATTTGCCATGTTATATTTATTTCTTTTGCTAAGTTTATTATTGATGCTGTTAAGTTAAAATGGTCTTTTATTTTAATAATATCTTTCATTTTCATAAATTCTTTATCTGTCCATAAATAATTTTGAAACTGTTGTAAATTGAATTATAGTAGAATTTCCTAAATTGTCCTTCTTGTTTAAATGGTCTGATAGTTTTTTTTCTACATACTTTTGTAGGCTCATTGCCTTAACATATTCCACTCACTGAATCAGAAAGAACCATCTCCATGGTATAAATCAAATAGTTCTATTGGTAAGTTTGATGGAAATAAATTGCAGTAGTATTGAAGTTATGTTTTCACCTTTAAGTATTTCTTTCGTTCTTCATTTAATTTTGTTCATCTTGTTTGAATAAATTTCCTATTATCTTACCAAATAGTCAATTTTCATGACGAGGCAGCCACATGACACCAGTTCTATCTAATTGACTTGTTAGATCTAGTTGATTTTTCCAATTCAATACACGTCTCTAACTTCACCTCCAGTTAAAGACAAATGCATTTGAGCATGAACATATAAACTTTTTGGAAAAATGGACCGAACTACATCAAGAAATTTTAAAAACCATATTTTTACGGAAATTTTTTGTAAAATTTCCATAGGCCCCATATTACTACGTAAATTATACGTATTGTATAATTTTATGTAAAATATACATAATTTACGAAAAATATGTGTAAATCTATACGATCTGTAAAATTTACTAAAATTTCAATGTATAAATCTATGTAATATTATATAATTTTGATTCATAAATTTACACAAATTATACAGATTGTATAATATTACGTAGATTTACACATATTTTTCGTAAATTATACGTAAAATTATCAATACGTATAATTCGGGACCTACAGAAATTTTACGAAAATTTCCGTAAATATGCAGTTTTTAAAATTTCCTGATGTAAAATCAAATGACTTACGTTTTTACCTGAACTATGCAATTTATATCCAAGAAAACTTTCTCCCAAAGATAATTTATGACCTAACTTCTATGCGTGTCAATGTAACAATGATAAAGCTTCTATGTGTAATCGTTATTAGAATAAACTATAACTTAGAATGTTCATATGAACAAGAAACCGAGTCATCATAATCACCTCCATTACAGTATACAGTATTATAACCTAAAATTTTTACTATTAATCCTACCTTTAAACTTCAACCTTATTGCTTAATTGTTTAGCATACATTGTAAAGCATCAAGGAATTAACAAAAGAAGTATCAAACCGTTTTCGTGCAGAAATTTTTATTTGAAGAACATCATGGTTATTATTACGGTATTACTTACAAACAATTTTAAAATAAGTGTATTATCTTTGTTATTTGTAATCTTATCAATAAATTATTTCCAATAAATTATAAAAAAATTATTCTAAAGATATTCTATTACTAAACTACATAACTATATGAGTCAATTTATCACATTATGGCGCTTTTACTTGCTGATAATATGAAATTTCTACTTCATCTCATCTTGTGACGTGCCGTCTAGATATAAGATTTTGCTCTATATAATTTTGTATGCATTTGAATCTTTTTGCCAACCTTTTGATATAATATTACGGTCCGGTCTTTAATAACAAACAATATTTAATTATTAAATTATTATTTTTTTTAAAAAAAAAAAACCGCCGGAGCCTTTATTTTAAATGAAAAATCTATAAAAATCTATTAAACAAAAATTACATAGAGAAGCTTGCTAATAATAGAAAAACCAATATATGGAATGACCCATCGTCGCTCAGTAAACCTGATTTCTAAGGCTTTTCGGTTTTAAAAGAAATTATACGAGATTACAAACATTTCCGTTAAATGAGTTTAATGTTATTTTTTAGAAATAATAAAAGTAAATTTTAGATTTATAAATTTTATATTATAGTGGAAAAATTTTGTTAGAAAAAAATAACGGAGAACTTGTTGATTAACGAATAAATAAAATATAGTTATTTTATTATAATTACGTCGAGATATATTCCATATGTTATAACCAATCTTTCTAAGGGTTGACACAGATAGAATGTTACCTTATGAATTTATGTGCGATTTGAACTGTCAAAATCATGTAATGATAAAATACATTATTTTATTACTATATATATGATATGCAATTTGTTCGAAAAATGAGTTGTGAATTTTATGAGAGTTAAATTCTATTGATTAATAAAAATGTATTCTATTGATTGATAAAAAATGTATTCTATTGATTGATAAAAAATGCATTCTATTGAATAGAAAATTTAAATAGCCAATTTCACAAATCCAAGATCTATAAAATTGTTAAAGTTGCAAATTCTAAAGAACTAATCTTACCTTATTGCTAATAATTGATAATTTACATTTTAGTAAAATACATTTGATATTCTTACTTTAAGTGTATTATCCTTTATTTTATTTAATTAATGAAATCATAATCAAATTTCATCAATATCGATTTATCAATAATTGTATGCCATCATCATAGATGACATAAAAATATTACTTCATAATTATTCATGAATTTTATTTGACATTATATATTTTTATACAAAACTTTATATCACACCAGCGTGATTTAACAATGTCATTTTTTGTATTTTATTTATTATATCTGAACTACTTTATACTTGGTGATTAGATATAATATCAAAAAATTAATGAGTATTATATAAATAAAACATCACTATGTGTATTACAAATAATAAGTGCTTTATAGTTTTAGTCGACTAAGCCGACTAGGCTTATTTAAATTTATTAATCGAACACTAAGCATTTCATTGTTCTTCTCTTAAATAGGAAAAAGCGGCGCTGCATTCTTTTCATAAGTAATAGTTCAATAATCGTACGAGAACGTTTTACGATGACAATAATAGTAATCAACCTGAATATCGAAATACAACCAGAACAATATCAATCAACACCCCACAATAATATGTTTACCGAAGAGATATTACTATAAGAATAATAATAGTTTTAAAATGAGATAATGTTTACTTGGTGATGTAAAGTTTAACTTTGATGTTATACCTGTTTAACCAGAAAATTCTTAAAGTTACTAAATTTTGGTAACATATAATAACAATTGATAATATAAGGAATATCATACATAAAATTATTTCCGAAGTCCGATGAAATTACCTTTTACATCATTTAAGTCTGTATAATAGGTTAATAGAATTTTTGTTTGATGTAATAATATAAAACACAAATTTCGATACAGATGTATTTATTTATTTTTTTTTAACAAAAAATAAACTTCTACTTTCATACTTTAAGCGAACAAGAAATGCCTAATCTATGCTCAGAATGCAATCAAGAACGGGATAGTCGGTGGTGCAAACCGTGCAACTCAACACATTTTAAAAATGATTTTGATAAATGGACAAGTGGAAATGATGCAATAGATAAATTTATTCAAGATACTCAACTAAACGCTGATTATGAAAAAGTAATAGAATTTATACCTTATGATAGATTTCAAAATATTAAACAAATAGCAAGAGGGGGTTTTAGTATTATTAGCTGTGCTAAGTTGATTGACGGATTTATTAATCATTGGGATAATAAAAATCAACAATGGAACCGAAAAGGTCAAATTGAAGTGGTATTAAAAAAGTCATATGGAGATATATATGTAACTGAACATTTTTTAAATGAGGTAAAGTAATATATACTTAAGGAAGTTAATATGAAAATAAATATTAATTATAATTCAAAAAATATGTTACTTAGATGGCAATTCTCTTGAGAATAAATGATGAAATATCATCAACAAAACTTTATGGAATTACAAAAGATCCAGAAACTCACAAATATGCTTTAGTTTTAGATTATTTTGACGGTGGAAATCTTGGAGATTATTTAAGAAATAATTTTTATGATATCAGCTGGAAAAGTAAATTATACTATTTATCTGATTTAGCTAATGATTTTACAAGAATACATAAGTTAGATATAGTTCATCGTGATTTTCATCCCAGAAATATTTTAAAACATGAGTCTGATTTATGCATTTCAGATTTTGGTTCGAGCAAATTAATTACAGAAAACATTAAAAATTCTGAAAATAAAGTAGTTTTTGGTGTATTGCCCTATATAGCTCCTGAAGTATTAGCTGGGGAAGAATATACAAAGGCTGCTGATGTTTATTCATTTGCATTTGTTGCTTATGAAATAATTACTGGAATTTTTCCATATCCTGATATACCACATGATAGAGATTTGGCTATACAAATATGTAATGGATTTCGACCAAACATTCCATTTCATATTCCAAAATTGATTACACAGATAATTATGCGATGTTGGGATTCTCGAATCTCACATCGGCCCACTTTTAAAGAATTATATGGAGTGTTGAGTATATACCTTTGGGACTATGTAGAAAATAATTTTTACAATAATAATGAAATTACAATTCAAGTTAGAGAAGCTGAAGAATTTTCCAAAAATCAAACAACTTTTACAACGAATACAACTTCAACAAATTATACAACACATCCACAAGCA
The DNA here is from genome assembly GCA_910592015.1 of Diversispora eburnea. Classification (NCBI taxonomy): domain Eukaryota; kingdom Fungi; phylum Glomeromycota; class Glomeromycetes; order Diversisporales; family Diversisporaceae; genus Diversispora; species Diversispora eburnea. The sequence goes on along the minus strand of CAJVPK010000705.1, from coordinate 16,367 downwards.
ATCTATACCAGTCGACTTCTTAATTATAATTATAGTTTTCCAAAACCTAAGAATGATGAAAATTTTGAAAAAGAACTTGAATGTGCATTTAGTAAGTATTATTATACAGTATTTAGATTTATTTATATATTATATAATTTTTATAATTAACTATATTATTAATTAATTTCTATCTTATTTAATTCTTCTAATTTAGATTCAGATTCAGGAATTATTGATTTGGAATTTTAAATTTTATTTGACATAAGATTTTATAATATCGAAAATCTAATAAATATAAATAAATAAACACTAGGCATAAAGTAAAAATTATTATAAGAATTCAAATAATTTAGTTTGTAATTAAATAAAATATCACAAATTTTTTATGTATTAAAAATAATGAGTGTGTTTAATAAAATGTAGAAAAATATAGTTTTTGTCAAATAAGTTTTTTTAATTTATTTAATTATTATCAGCATGGTCTCAACATTTTCTCTTAAACAGGAGAAAGCTGCATTCTCTTCCAAAAAGTGAATAAGGAATAATTCGATTCATATAAAATATTGGTGTTATCATTTATCTGTTATACAGTAGTAAAGTTCTTAGGCATAACAAGAGGTCTAAGTTTGGGTGCTTTATGTTTATGATATTAATTGAACTATAAAATAATTGGTATCTAAGATAATTCAACTTAAAATGAAATTCCACACAAATAAACTTTCAATTTTAATTTTAATAAAAAAATATTATGGATGACCGAGAGTCGAATAAAATTTAATGATAAATTGCCCTGATATTTGTGTATTTGTGCAAATTATTTATGTAAAGAAAGCTTACCAAATTATTGTATATTTTTCATATGTGCTGTGTCCACTAATTTAAGTGATATACGAGAAAATATATTGTTCCGCATGATATTATATAATAAAAGATGATGAAATAGGTAAACGAAAATAACGAAAAATTATTGTTTATCAAAAAATATCAAGATTTTTCTAAATAAATTTTCAAGAGTTCCAAACTTCTACTCAAATTTATATTTTATTAGATAACTTATATCATAATTTTTATAATAATTAAAAATACATTATTTTATTATCATAATGTATTTGTACTCTATCCCTATGTATTTACTCTATAATTATAATATAAAGCCAATATTATTAATTAACGCACTATTAAATAATGAATCTTATGTAGGAAACTCATCTCTTAACCAGAGTTATTTGAGGCTCTTCCGTTTGCATAACTGGTTTCTTTCATTTAGGACAGGCATATATGGCGTTAAGTAAATATAATAATTGGGATAATATTGAAAAGGATGCATTTTCCGTAAATGAATCCATAATAAAATAATATGTAAGATTAGAAACGAAAGCATCTGAACTACTTCCTATTTTCTTGACCACTAAATTTCCAAATCAATACTATTTTATTTAAACATTATATTAAAGTTCATCTCAATTATAACCATCAATATAGATATAATCATCTTAATACGTAACTACGGTACGAATACGCTGCATCAAAGATTTTTATTAATTCGTAATCCGCGCAAAAAATATTGTACAATTTAAAAATCTAGCATACAATGGATAAAGAACTGACAATTCATTTTCGTAAACTTTCATAAGAAGAGCGAGATTTTGGCACATATTATTCAGACAATTTTGTGAAATTTATTAATTTTTATTTGGTTTTGTTAAGTTTTATTTGAAATACAATTTTTTTATTAGTTAAAAGCCATTAATTTATTGCATATAGGCTGTAATGAAAGTTCTGGGATAAGGTTACAGTCTGAGCGTAGTTGTATTTTTGTTTTTAAGGGGCATGAAAACGAGTTTCGAAAAATTCTCTATATTATTATTGCTATTAATTTGATCATGTGTTCTGGGCACATATAGTTTTAAAACCTGTGTTTTGTGGAACAATTTTCTATTAATAGTTGTTATCCTGATTATGCAAATGTGCTTTATCACTAAATCTTTTATTACTCAGACTTTATTTAGAATTGTCGACGGGTGATCGTACGTTCGTGTAAAACTAACGATCCGACCTTATTTTAATTTTCACACACTTCCTAAACTTAATCGATTTACTAAAAGTTTTTACAATATTTATTATACGTTATAAATAATCCTTATATTACAAAGATTTATGTTATCAATGATATAAAGTATTACAAATATATAATGTGATATTCATTTTTAACATGGAAATATATGTAGGATTAAGATATTGTAGTTTTTGCTGGCAAAAAACTGTAAAGTACTCTCATTGTAATTATTGTAATAAGTGGGATTATGGAAAATGTCATGAATGCGGAGAACAAAACATTAAATCTGAGTGGTGTCCAAACTGCAAGTTACAAGAAATAATCCATGAATTTTCATCATGGACATGTGGAATCGGTGAAATTGACCAGTTAATTCACGAAAGCCAATTAAAACAAAGTAATAATTATTGGAGATGGATTGATTATACTGAATTAGATGATATTCAATATCTATCAGAGGGTGGATATGGTATTGTATATAAAGCTGTATGGAATAATATGCCAGAAGAAATTAAAAAAAATTATTTAAATAAATCAAAGATAATAGCAATGAAGAAATTAAAAAATTCTCAAAAAGTCACTAAAGATTTCATTAATGAGGTAAATATTTACTTGTACAATTTATTGTATTTTTAATATTTTGATAATTAACTATCTTAAATTTTAATACAGATCAAAGCGTACCATAAAAATAAATATTCTTATATTATACCTATATATGGTATAACTCGAGATCCAATTACAAAAGAATATGTTATAGTTATGCAATATTGTGATAAAGGAGATTGGAAACACATCATAAGACAACAAAATAAATCATTAAGTTGGAGAGATCGATTACATATGTTATTTAATATAACAAAAGCACTTAAGGATATCCATGAAAATGGATATGTTCATTGTGACATCCATCCTGGTAATGTTCTGCAAAATGAATATACCACATATTTAAGTGATCTTGGATTATGTACACCAGTAAATCATGAAACAAAACCAAATGAGATTCATGGAATAATTCCATATATGGCACCTGAAGTATTACGTAGAAAACCATTTACACCTGCATCAGATGTTTATAGTCTTGGAATGTTTATGTGGGAATTAACATCTAGAAGGGCACCATTTGATTATCGTTCACATGATGCATTTTTAATTATAGATATTTGTAAAGATATTCGTCCAGGGATCGTGAAGGGTACTCCAGAGATTTATGCAAATTTAATGAAATCATGTTGGCAAGATGATCCTTCTAAAAGACCAACATGTAAAGAAATATATGACATTATTTTGAGATGGGATATTTTTAATAAAAATTCAGAAATCTATAAGATTTTGAAAAAGGCTGGTGGAATAGGGAGTGATGTGGGCTGTAGTCCAGGAGGAAGTGATGAGAGGTTAGAAATGTTAACACGACATTCTGAAGCATATGATATTAGTCGATCATTAAATGAACATATCAATACTGCAACATTACTTTCAAGAGATATTAGAGAAGATGATTTAGCTATTGAATGGCCAGGTAAAAATATTGATTTTTTTTAATCGAGCTATAAAACTGATAGTAAATTAATTCTAATAATAATCTTTAAATTAATTTATAGATTCTTGTTCAATAACAATTAATGCAATCAGCGAAGAATTAGAAATAAATAACTCTAATTTACGGTGAAGGACATATTCAAGCGGAATTTCAATCGTTAGTTTGTCACTTGAAAGCATGTTTTTATATTTACATATTTATCAATAATTTATTGATCGTTGAGTTTATATAACAAATCATATTATTAATAGATTTATTCTAATATTTATCGTATCATTTTTTTGGAAATATTGTCTGTCGTTAATTAATAAATAATTTATATAATTTTTAAAAATTTGTATAATAAAAAATATCTTATAAATTTTATAAATTTTTGACAATTCTTTTTGGATATCGTGATATCCTCAAAAAAAAGGCATTCAGAAAGAATTAATATGCTATTTTTTTTTTATTCTGAAGAAAATCTTTTAATTAATAATGGAAAACATTTATTATAACGATTATCTTCAACACAGAATTCGCGACAGAAATTGTTTTTTCAGAAAGCATCTTTAAACTTTAAGTTTATTATTTAGTTTACATTGTAAGGTTATATATCATTGAATGACTATTTTGGATATTCGTGCGATGCTGATCCTGAGTTGTATAAAATTTAAAAAATAACCAAAAATGGAACCAAAAGGTTTTAAACTTGATAAAATAACAATTTTGGTTTACACACAAAACTAAAAATATATTACTAAAAAACATATTTTGTACAATAAGGCACATTAGTTTCATCTCGTATAAAAAATAGATAAAAAGATCTCATCCTGAGTCTCATCTTCTATACAGTAAAGCTTAAATTAGTCACAATGCACTAATAAACAGGAGGAAGATTTTTGAACAAAAAATGATATATTGTGGTGACGTGGCACGAAATAAAATAAAACAAAATAAAATGTTACGCCAATCAGTCTACCTGATTCAAAATTGCCGTTACTCAAAGATCTCACATTTATCTCTTTCTACAACACATTATCTGTCAGCAGGATTGGCCTCTGGCACAGATAACAGCTCAAACAATTACAATAATAGTGTGATCTGAGAGGTACGATGAGTAAGAGGAGTAGAAGTATCTCCACCAATTACTCGAACACTTTTAAATTAGAGTAGGCTTACTGATGTAAATTTTATTTAAGCGAGGTAAGTGAGTTTATTATTTAAGTAGATGAATTTTATTATAGAGACTTAATAGTAGAAATATTGCAAGATGTTGTGTCTATGACTACCACTAATCTTCAATACTAATATTATGAAAATTATTACTATTATTAATGTTATAAGCAGATATTATGATAAAATTATTATTATGTAGAAAAATGCTATGATATTAAAAGGAAAAATTCTTCGTTTTTCACTCCTTTTTTGGTCTTCTCTGCGGCCGCGCGATCACTACTTCTTTATATATCTTTCTTTTATTTATCTTTACCCTCAGTTGCCACCCATAACACATTTTCTTTTGGAGGTGTTGCACAAGGGAGAATAAATAGCCACCTCTGTACTTCACCCAAATAGTAGTAAACGCCCTATCTTAGTACTACTGCCACCTCTGCTCACCACCCTCAATGGCCGCAGACATTTTCGTGCCACCACAATATAATCATGTATTTTACGTATTTTGTATCAATTCGTATTTGTGAAAAAATGATTCCTCAATTTTATGACAGTCTTTCAAACGACCTTACCCAACTTTTTGAATGTGGTGTTAATTATGATATCTCAATTAAAGTTGGAGAAGCTCCTTTAACCGATATTTATAAAGTTCACTCGATTATTTTGTAATCCCGCAGTCCTTAATTTAAAAAGGAATTTAACGAAATTACTTTCAATTACGATAATGTCAAAATATTAAAATTTCCGAATATTTCTGTTAAAGTATTTGATATTATTATTAAGTTTTAAATAGTTAAATGTTATTTTTTAGAATGTTTTAATGATAAATTTATTTAAAAATTATTTTAACTATACTTTAAATAATAATAATTTTCATGTATCATATAGGTATATAGTGGAAAAATTTCATTGCTAAAATTGGAAAATTAAATTATTTTTAACCTCTTGCTTGCTTCTAATGAATTTGAACTGAATAAATTAGTTGAATATCTCCAAATTCATCTTGTCAGCAACTGCGCTTCATGGTTAATATTAAACTTTACTCGAGTTTATCAAACAAGTTATCTAGTCAAAAACTTTTTATTCGAAATTTTTTGTGACGATATTGTTGCCAAGTATCTTAATATCATTTTTGAATCTGACCATTTTCATTCTCTCCCTGAAGGTGCATTAATATCCATTCTCAAAAGAGACGACTTGCAATTAGAAGAAAATAAAATTTGGGAATACATAATTGAATGGGGAAAAGCAAAAAATCCCAATTTACCTACTAATCTCAATAAATGGACAAGTAATAATTTCTTAACCTTAAAGAATTCTTTGAAAGAGTGTCTCCCACACATTAGATATTTTAGTTTTTTCCCATGAAGATATATTCAAAAAAATTTTTCCATATCAACAACTTCTCGAACCTAAACTGTGGTTAGATATAAATAGTAAAATCTTGGTACCTAATCAACCAATCTCTTCAACAATATTACCACCTCGTGGGATTTTAAAGATGACACTTCAAACTAGAAATATCTCAATTCCATCGCCTTCTAATATTATCACCAATGAACAAGCACTCGAAATTTCATCATGGATTAATAAAAATCAAACACCATTTATTGAAAATAATCTATATGAATTTAAATTACTTGTTAGAGGATCTAGAGATGGATTTGATGTTAAAACTATTCTTAATATATGTGATAAAGTAGCTAATACGATTATCATTTTAAAAGTTCAAGGTACTGGAGAAATTCTAGGAGGGTATAACCCTCTCATGTGGGATAATATTAATGATCAATATAAAATTACACAAGATAGTTTCGTCTTTTCATTAAAAACTACAAATCTGAAAAATTCTATTTTAAGTAGGATGGTGGGAAATTTTGATTATGCCATTCATAATTATCCAAGGGATTCACAATTGTCTTTTAGCAATGCTTTACGTTTAAGAGGTAATCTGAAAACTGAAAAACGATGTTATTGTAAAGCCAATTTATCGTATCAGAAACCAATTCGCTCTAATGAATTTATATTACCTTTTCGTACTTTACTTTTTGATAAATATTTCTCTTCAGTTGAAGAATATGAGTTTTTTAAAATTTCCATGAAAATTTGGTAGATTAACACAGCATTGATTTTACTAAACATTATTTATTTATTTTTTTTTATTTTTATATTATTTATTAACGGTTTTATTTGTATGAATTTCAAATAAAGAATTCTTTATTTTTGTTTAGTTTTCAAATTTATTATTATTTAATTATTAACTTTTCGTATTACATTTATATTCAGATTATTTATTTTAATACTTTTTTTCGGAAACAAAGGAAATGATTTTTTATGTTTTGAAATTTTTGGTTTTTTTGAAACTGTAATAAAATATCTTAGAAGCAATTCATTTGATGAATTTATAGCCCAAAAGTGTTTAAAGAAACATTATTTTCAGTTAAATCTTCGAAATTTTATCAAGAAATGATTTAAAGTAAAAATTAAATGTATTTTTAATATAATAATACATAAAAGCCAAAGTTTGATACGCAAATTTCAACTTATTTTTCTTTTTATCACGAATATTACTATTTAACAGTTAAAGTTAAAAATTTAATTAATTATTTATCTCGGATAATTTTTATAATTTTCAATTAAAATTTAAAGATATTTTCAGTTATTATCGATTAGAAGTATTACTGTATTTGTTGTCTTTACCATAGGCATCATTTTATCCAATTTATCATAATTATAATTCATGATATCAAGTTTTTTCAAGTTTCTTAGCAATTTATAAAATGTTAATAAATTCTAACTTGTTCAATTTTTGTCATTTCTTATTTCATTTAATAAACTTGATAGAGTATTGTATTCCAAATGCTTCAAAATAAAAAAATCAACATGCAAATTCACGAGTAAAAAATAAATAAATATAAATAATTAAAATAATAAAATTAGAAATATTAAAAGATAAATGTGAAAAATACAAAAATATATATATGTATATATATTAAATCAATTAAACATCAATCGCTTTTGAGACAGCAACAACTTGCGACATAAAATCCATAAAATCATTAAAACTAATCTCCCATGCCTCAGAAATTTCATTCTGAATTGATAAAAAAAGAAGCGCCTTATATTCAAATGAAATGATCTATTAAATGAATGTTTGAGGAAATAGACGCAGATTTAATATAATACAATTCATAAAATTTATAGTATCAAACACAATCATTATTTTAAAAATGGAAAGTACTGGAGAATTTAAAGAGGTCTAATTCTTGAACCAGAGTATAGTAATTATCAATTGAAAAGAAAAAAATAATTTATACCTTTACTGAAAAAATTATATAAAAAATTGGCTATCGGTTGTAAAAAAATAATTATTTAAAGTTAATAATGATTAAAATATCTAATGTTATTTCTAAAATGATATTAAATTATTAATTGAACTGATTAAAGTTCAGAATGAACTTAATTTCAATAGATTATACATATCAAAGAATATTAAACAAAAAACAGAATACTTTATTTGAAAAATTTTTTAAAAAATAAATAATATTTATTATTGCATAATTTTGTATAAATTAAATAAAATGAATTCATGTTATTCCCTTATTATAGGTGAAATTTTAAAAACCTCATATTCTTCGACTGAAAATAATTCTTTTTTAGATGGTATAATCGAAGCTGTAAATTCAGCAGGACGAATTAGTCTATCATACGATTGATTAAACTTGCAATAACATCTTTGCAGATCGCCTCTTAAACATAAACCAACGCTAAAACCCAAAGCTGATTCCTTTGGATAATTATAAATGGCTTTATCAGAATTTCTAATCACTCTACTGAAAATAGAATAATTCCGATTTGCATTTTCTAATGAAAATATAAAACTATTTTGTGTACTTTTTGTTTTATTTTTATTATTATCCCAATAAAGGGGATTATACCCTCCCAGAATTTCCTCAGTACCTTTAACCTTTAAAATAATAATCGTTTTAGATACTTTATCACAAATATTATAAATAGTTTTAACATCAAATCCATCTCTAGATCCTCGAACAAGTAATTTAAATTTATATCGATCACTAAGACCAATCCATGATGAAATTTTCAATGCCTGTTCATTAGTGATAATATTTGAAGGTAATATATTTCTAGGTGGAAGTATTTTATTTAAAATTATACGAGGTGGTAACTCAATTGTAGAAATAGGGCTTTCAGGTGATATCAGTCTTGCATTAATATCTGACCACAATTGAGTTTCAAGAAGTTGTTCGTATGGAATAAGTTTTTTGATTATATCTTCATGAGAAAAACTGAAATATCTAATGTATGGGAGACATTCTTTCAAAGCTTCCTTTAAGGTTAAGAAATTATCATTTGTCCATTCATCGAGATTAGCAGGTAAATTTGGATTTTTTGCTTTTCCCCATTCAATAATGTATTCCCAAATTTTACTTTCTTCTAATTGTAAGTCGTCTCTTTGGAGAATGGATATTAATGCTTCTTTAGGGAGAGAATGAAAATAGTCAGATTCAAAAATAGTATTAGGATGTTTGAAAATAATATTATTACAAAATTCCTTAACAATTTCGAGATTTTTGAATTGATGACTTGTTCGAAAAACTCGAACAAAGTTTAGTTTTAACCATGAAGCGCAGTTGTTGATAAGATGAATTTGGAGATGTTCAAATAATTCATCCAATTCTAGTTCACTAGAAGTAATCAAGAGGTCAAAAATGACCGAGGTTTCCAATTTTTCCAGTGAAATTTTTCCACTATTAATATATCTAAATAAAATATGAAAATTATTATTATATTATAATTATTATTATTGTTAAAAAAAGCATATTTGAACTTACTTAATAATAACTTCAAATACTTTGCTAGAAATATTAGGCGGCTTAAAAAATTTGACTTGATCGCCATTTTCGTCGAATACCTCTTGAAAATAAGAACTCCGGGATTTTAAAATAATCGAGTTAACTTTATAAATATCAGTTTCATGAGCTTTTTTACCAACTTCTATTGAGGCATCATAATTGATACCACTTTTAAGAAGTTGAGTAAGGTCGTTTGATGGACGATTATAGAATTGAGTAGACATTTTTATAAAAATTAAACGTGACAATTAGCTGTGATGTTAGAAAACTTTTTTTCCTAACTTGTCTAAAAATTATCAATCGTCTATACATTTATATTTTTTCAATGTGACACTAATTTATTAATAGTTCATACGCCGAATACATAAATGATAATTAGAGAATGTCCAAATATAGTATTTATGATCACGATGCCACTATGCTGTGCCGCATTGTGAATAAGATTATTGTGTTCTTTAAACCTAAAGTTATTTATGGAAAAAATTAACAAAGAAAAATAGGTAAAAATTATATTTGGAAAATATCCACATCATTTAGGTTTACTTATATATTAATAGCATTCTTTAACTTGAATAATCATCCCATCAATGATTATTTACGAAATTGAACAATTATTTCCGAAAAAAGTTCTAAAGGGTAGAGAATTGATTAAACAATTATATCTAATGTATTTGCACTTATTTATAATACGTGTGTAAGCAAAAAAGTGTAAATGTAAATATCACTATTATTACTACCCTTGTTGTAATGCGCAAAGCATAAACGCTGCTTTACTGTACATACATACTCAATTACTAAGCTAAACAAAAGGAGAGATAAATAAATCAATTTATTATAAAAAAAAATGATTTCTCATGGTCGAAACTTCGGTTGAATTTATAATATCTATCATGATAATTAATCACGATTTTATTTCTTTTTTTACTAAACTGCATAAAATAAAATAAATAAAATAAAATAAAATAAAAAAAATAAAATAAAATAAAAAAAATAAAATAAAATAAAAAAAAATAAAATAAAATCATAAATAACTTTGGAATTAATATAAGTTGCAATGAAACTACTTGATAACTTTGTTTGTAATATTTAATATTGGAGAAATCAAAAAAAAAAAAAAAAACCAACGTTATGTTATTTAATATAAATTATTCAATCACACCTTAACAAGCCTGAAAATATCTCATAGATAACTTTTTTTTTATATCAAGAAGTAAATACGATAAACAATTTTAGTATTCGTGTAAATTTTTTTTAAAAAAATTTTGAACTTGATTATAAATTTTATAAAAATTTTTAACTAAAAATATGCTACTATAAAAAAGACTCGCAAATAAAAAAATATATTGTAATATAAGTCGCCACAGTAAAATTTAAAATAAACAAGAAAAATATTTTTTTTTTTTTAAAAAAAAAAATAATACTTTTAGACGAATTATTGCTTTGTAAATTGTATCGAATTTTTTTTTAAACTTTATTTAATAAAAATTGAATTAATGCCAATAATAAATTACTTATTGTTAAGTTATAAATTATCTCTTGAATACAAATTAAATTAACCGAATTCATAAAAATATATTTATATAATAAAAAACGAAAATAATAAAACGAATTATATTAAGCATACTAGTATTTAAAAAATCATCAATATCATCCAAATAATAAAAAAAAATTACAAATGAATAAAATAAAACATATAATTGATACCTACTAGCAATTATATGAGAAAGAGTTAATTCTGTTAATTTTCTTCAAGTTCTTTTTCAAAATTTGGTCATTAACAGGTTTTGGAGGATTTGAAAAATCAAGTCTATTAGTATAAAATGCTTGTGCTTGTGTATGTGTTTTTTATAGTTAAGAAAAGTTGTATATATTTGATTTCCAGATAATTCTTATGCTTTAAGTTGAATTATAATTACATCAGTACTGTTCTAATAATCATGAATGAAATTTATTCAGCTCTTCATATAATTCTTTAAAATCGGTCAATGGCATCTCAAGATCGCATAAACATTTGTGTAATTAATTTAGAAATGTGAAATGGAATTTGGTATTTTTGCAATTACTTACTTCAGGCATTATCAAATATAGATGGTTCTAAACAAGAGTTTCAGGGTTGTAATATAATGGACCTTGGATGGATTATTCCAACTTCAGATATTATTACAAATAATATTTTGTTTAGATGTACAACAGAATTGTTTCCCTCTTCAACAAAAGCAAAATTTTAGCAATAATTACAGCAATAACAGTTGCACCAAAGGGATGTAAAGTTGAGGTATTTTCGTATAGTCAGAGAGCAATTAATGTTTTTAATGGAATCCTGAAAAATTTGTTAGGGAATAAAGAGAAAACATATGACTATGATATAATACTGTCTGCAGAGCTCAACAAATAATTAATGAACTGAAAATTTGTCTTAATAAGGTAGAAGCACATGCAGGTATTGAATATAATGAGAAAGCAGATCATTTAGCTCAGGTATCATTTCAAGATCCAAGAATTAGTATCAATAGACATTCACTGAATCACGTAAAAATAATTCCTACATGGAATAATTTGACTCCAGATTTTTCAATTAAAACAATGACCAGAAGACACAGTAGTGAAATATGGATTCAAAAATGGTTAAAACAAACCAGAACTAGATGGTGGATTCATACAAATAAAGCAAAAAAATAAACTGGGAATTAACATGGAAAACTGTTCACCAAAAAAAAAAAAATTTTTTTCACGTATTTCAAGTTTTGAGGAAAAATTCTCACTCAAATTAATTAATAATGAACCTACACTAGACAGTCTTCACAAAAGAAATCCATCACTATATACTACAAATACATGTCCATTTTGTCAAATAGAAATTAAATAATATAAATGTTTTTACATGTTTAACTCAATCAGCAAAGTATAATCGAATTTGACTCAAATGTTTTTCTGGATATAATTGCAAGAATGATTCCTAACACTCTTGTGTCATTTTTCAGAGATAGCAAGAAACTACAAAGATAGTAAGTCAGTTATATTTAAAAGTATGATCAAAGTTCAAACTTCATTTATTTCTTATATGATTTCTTATATGGAAATATCACTGTGAAAAATCTTGATATGGGAAAAAAGCCAAATATTAGTTCCAAGGATAAAAAATTGGAATGGAAAAAACCTATGACTTCACCGATAATAGCATAATTAACACAATCACTGGACAGTATAAGGGTATATGATGACATAGTATTAAATGAACAGCATCAATTAGATACATTACAATATATTAATTATGAATTTCTGTATAATTTCTTATATTATTAAAATTATTATTTAAACAATTTCTCAGGCTTCCACATTCTAGATATTGTTAAATCATCAACATATATTTTGAGTTTTTGGATCTTTTGTAATTTCATAAAATGGAATTGATGAATTTGTTTTCATCTAATTTAGAATATGACTTTACCTCATTTAAGAAGTCTTCATTTATATCTCCAATTTCATCAACTTCACATTGAACATATTTTTTCATCGTCGATTTTTAATATCTGAATAAACTATCCACCAATCTACTTAGCATAAAACCACACTTTATTATTCTTTAATCCTTTCAAAACTTTCATAAGGTATTCATTCTATTACATTTCATTCCATTTAACATTAAGCATTTAGCTGAGCATCTTGCATAAATTTATCAATTTTATCATTTCCATTCGTCATTTTATCAAAATTATTTTTGAAGCACGTTGAAAAGCAATCTCCCGTCAGTATGTTCTTGATTGCATTTTGGACATATAAAAGATATCTTTTTTTTGAAAAAATAAATTGTAAAAAAGGTGCTTGAAATATGGTTTGTTATTTTTCCTAATAATATGATAATATTTATTGAGTGAAATGATATGCACTTATCAAAGTCAGTAGCATTTTTTTTTCGAAGAGAGAGTTGTAAAAACTTATAGTTTAATAACAGTCTTTTGTTACTTTTACGAAAACGAGTTTTTTTTTTAAAACTCACAAAGTTCTTTATTTACAACATGGAATTCGATGCTGCTTTTTATGATAAAGTTAATTTTTGTTATTCGCGTGATTATGAAATCATATCCTTTTATACTTTACAGACGAAATCTTTTACACAGAACATCAATTTATTTAAAAATATATAAAAAGCCCTAAATTCACATCTGTGATGCTAATGTGAATCTACCGGATAGAAATCAAATAAATTTTTTTAGTGAAACGATAATTCAATAAATTACAATAATATTCTTGAAGTGGTTTGGGTGGTAGATGTGATGTTTTGATATTTATTTCAAAATTATATAAATGTCACTATTTTCTGATGTGGGCTCTATTCTTCTAAATCGTAAGTTCTTGGCTGTGCACTGATTGCGTACAGTTTTTTTCCGTTTCGAATTACACAGGGACCGAAAGCCGTGACTCCAATGTGACGTCGCCGGAACAATAATACAAATTTATCGAACAAGTTATCAAGTCAAAAAACTTTAAAATTATTCGAAACTTTTGTAACAAATTTATAGTCAACTTCAACTAACCTAATACTATCTTTGATATTCTTCTCTCTGAAGATGCATTAATTTCTATTATTAAACTGGATAACTTGCAATTAGATATTAAAACTTGGGAATATATAGTTTGCATTTATTACATTTTATTGATATTACATATTAATGAATGTATTATTATTTTTGATAAAAAAGAACACATACATAAATAACACTTTATTTTCAATTAAGTGTATTGTTTGACCTTTGCATAATTTATAAACCGCATTAACACAAATAATAATAACTACAAATATTTAGATTTTTGAAAAATAAAACAATAATGATTTATTTTAAATGATTACATACTGGTCTGTTTTAATTTAAATAAAAGCTATACTCTATAATTCCAGTGATCAAAATATGATAAAATAATAAATATAATAATAAATAAATGAATAATAAATAAAAATAAAATAATTCTACAGCAATTATAATAATAGCAAAATCAAATAATATATAGTTTATTTAAAATTGTATTCCATTTCTTAAATTTCATTTTCTTCATCTTTTTCGGCATAAAAATTAAAATATAGTTAATAACTTTTTTAAATTAAATATATCAAACAAAATAATTAAAGAAATAATTTACCAAGTATATTGTCAGGGATTGAAAAAAATTGCTGTCTTGAATCTAAATATATAGTTGATATAAAATTCTTTTTTTAGAAAAAAAAAGCAAATGAAATTTATTTACTAAAAATATACTTACTATATGTATCATATTTATCATTTTCAGGCTTTGTAAGTTTAGATATAAGTCTACTTGTATATATTGCTTCAGGATACATTTCATTTGGATCACATTTAATAAAATTCTTGTTTGATTTATTTGCTGCTTTAACTTGTTTATTTAATTGTTTTCTTATTTCCTCACTTATTTCACCATCATATTTATTAAGTTGAGATTCCAATTCTTCGGCAGTTGGACGATTGAGAATTCAAAATTACCGCATTTTTCCATTATTTCTTTGAGAAATTGAGGAACTTCATACTTAATTTCAGGTCTAAGCCCTTCACAAATGCCCATTGAAAGTTTTTCATTATGTAGAATATTATGATATGGTGGATAACTAGTTAGAACTTCGTACATAACAATTCCAAAAGAAAAAATGTCAGACGCTTGACAGTATTCTCCTTTACTCGACGTCTCAGGGGCCATGTATGGAATTGCACCATAAATATTTATAGGATCATTTTCTGTAACTGGCTCGCACAGCCCAAAATCTGTAATATGACTTGTAGTTAAAGTTTGATTAACTATACTACCAGAATGAAAATCTTTATGCATTAAACCTATTTTATGGATATTTTTAAGTCCAATTACAATATTTAATAAAATATTGTGTTTCTTCCTCCAAGTTAATTCTTCAAATTTGCTATTTAACAGTTTTCGAAGACTACCATAAAATGCATACTTCATAACCATCATATATTCGTTTCTAGTTGGATTTTTAGTGATACCATATATTGCAACTGCATTTTTACCTCAAAATTTAAATTGATTTCCAATCTGAAATATTTATAGGCATAGCATTAAATATAGTTATTATATATTTAAATGATGAAATTTAAATGATGTCTAATACTTACCTCTTGCAAAAATTCATTTTCATTTCTGGAATAATCAAGACTTTTTAAGCAAACATCTTGTTTTCCAGATCTAAACCAATTTTCTATACTATAATTCCAAGAATCAATAGGTCCATCAAGCCATTCTGCTTTATATGCTGGCCAAACCCCCTTTAGCAAGGTATATGACATTCTCAAGTCTGTCAAATGGAATCCACTCAATAATTTTATGATATTTCTTTGCCTTAAGTTGTATTTGTTGGATAAATTTGTCAATTTCTTTATCCTCACTTGTCCATTTATCAAATTCATCTTGAAATCGTTTGAAATTACATAGATGGCACCAATTGATTCTAGTATTAGCTTTATGACATTCACTACACTCTCTAAAAAATATTATTGATAATTAATTAAAGATTTGTTATATGATATTGAATTAAATTGAAACATTGACTTTAAATAATCACTCCCTATTTATATTGATTAGTTTATAATTGATTAGAGAATTGTTACATGATATTGAATTAAATTGAAACATTGATTTAAATAATTATGAATCTAAATACCCACTCACTGTAATATAATTTATATTGATTAGTTTATAATTGATTAGAGAATTGTTATATGATATTGAATTAAATTGA
>CAJVPK010000704.1:0-23425 GCA_910592015.1 Diversispora eburnea | reverse complement strand
TTTATTAATTGATTAACCAATCAAATTACTAAAATAACTTGGAGCAACCCGGAGCAACCTGGAGTAACCCGGAGCAATCTAGAGCAAAAATTATATAGTAACTTGGATTATAATAAATAATTTGCTCCGGGTTAGTACAAAAAATTAGAAATCTTAACCTGCTCCGTGATGAAGTGATACATAACCCAGGTTGATGCCAGAACATTATGCTCCGGTTAACAACCCTAGGTGTAGAAAATATTTTATATATATATCGGGTACTCAATAAGTGTAAAAAAAATATTTTCTACACTTATCGAGTATCCAATATATACCCGATATTAGGGACACACCATGCACATATCGGGTATCCGATAGTGTATGTTTTATCAATTTTTGACCAGTGATATAATGTTCTAGAACACTATACGAATGCTCCGTTCATATTATATTTTATGAATGGCATTTACATCAGGAATTTTTATATAATGTTCTACAATGTTATACGAACGGAACGTTCGAATGGCATTCTAGAACAACACCAACGTACTAGAACGTAACGCTCTAGAACTCTATACTGTCATACCAATATGTGGACAAAGGTCTGAAGGATAACTAATATTCTTAAACTAAACTATCTTAAACTATTCAAATAATTCTCAGAATTTCTCAAGGATTACTAAGATTAACTCAATTCAATTATTTAATAGTGAATTCGAATGAATATTACAAGGTGAGTTCTTTATTATACAGGGTTTTAGCATATCAAATCAGTTTGTCTGCTTAATAAGATGTATATGCAAAGAGTATTTATGTAAGATTAACTCAGATTTTATTAAGAATTACATGTCAAATTAACAAATTAAAGATTCATATTTATATTCTTTTAATTTACTGAATGTAATGATCTACCAAATTAATGATTTACCAATTTTAGCAAGAGGTAATCAACCTGGTGATTTATCTGTTATGTGCAACAGATAATTTACCTAAGTACTGTAATTCACCTGGTAGTCAACCTGGTGAGCCACCTGTTATATGATCTTTGGTTTACATAAATTATAGATAAATAATAAATACTTTAATAAATAATATAATAAAAATAATCTAAATTAATATTTTACAATATACATGACAGGCAGAAATTTCCCATGTGTAATTTAAATTATAAGGTTGATCAATTTGCCTTATAGTGTAACTTCCAATTCTAATTAAATCTGAATAATATTGTGACATTTTATATATATTTAAGTTGACTAAATAATAGTTTGGAAAAAGAAAAATTCTCAAAGGGACTGATAATTTTATAGAAAATAAGATTATACTGTTAACTTGTTTAGATAGTATCATGTTACTCAATTGTAATTTGTGGTACCTAAGAATTTCTTTCATTATATCTTTTCAATAGGGAACTATTAATTGGTATTTTTAATACTTTTCTATCTAAGGTTCTCAATTTGTACATACTAAGATATGGTACTGTATAGATATAGTAAGGTCTTTTTCAGTTTGGTTCAAATTTACCAAAATAATTTTTACCTTTTATTATATTGTATATTAAAACTTTATTACCTATTTTATATATTATGATAATCTTAACTTTTTAGTTATAATAGCTTTTTTGTTTTTATTATTTAACTTTGATTTTAGACTTTATATCTTCTTTTTCTCTTGGGAATTCATCAACTAAGTGAAATAAGTATGTTAATAAATTTTCTTTAGCATATTCAATTCCTTCTATAAGAGGTATACAGGCATGTCTTCCATATATAAGATAAAAGGGTTCAATTTTGATAGTAGCTTGTTTCATTGTTTAATAGGCAAATAGTATAGTGAAAATATTTATATTCCGATTTGTAACAATTTCAGTAGTACAAGCAAGTGATTCATATAAAGTTCTATTAAATCATTCTAATCCATTTGTTTGTAGATGATAGGGTATAGAGAATAAATGTTTAATATGAAAATGAGCTAACAAATCAACTATTATATTATTTTTAAAATGGGTTCCTTGGTCAAATAGAATTATATGAGGGCAACTATATTGACAAATAATATCTTCGAATATAAATTCAGTAACTTTGCTTATAGTTACTTCACTAAGAGTTCGAGCTTCTGGTCACTTTGTCATGTGGTCAGTAACAATAACAATATAGAATTTATTTCTTGGAGTTTGGAGTAAAGGTCCAATGATATCAATTCCTATTTGATAGAAAGGATCTCCTACTGATATAAGTTGTAATAATTGAGTTTTTTTTTTTTTTCCTCTTCTTTGGCATGTGTCACAAGATTGTATATAAGATTTAATATTGTTATATATCTGTGACCAATAATATATATTTCTAATTTTGTATTGACACCTAAGTGTTTTTCTAAAGGGTTATTATATATCATGTAGATAACAGGTTTTACTTCATGATGTCTTAATACTTTTAATAGTTTGTTACGAGTTTTATATCTTCAATCCTTTTTGTATAAAATGTTATTTTGTATTTGATAAAATCTACTTTTTAATTCTAATCTTCTTTTGTTTTTAATATCAATTATAGGTAAATGTTGTTAAGATAAATAATTTAAAAGGTATTGATATTCTTGGAGATTCATGTTTGAAAAAGTAAAAGTGTTTAAATATTAAGAAGGTTTAAAAATTCAAATGTCAAGATACTGACTACCTAGACTGGATTATTTTTAACTTTATTAGATTACTAGTATATTATTTCAATAGGGTCAAATATTTGATTATTAAATTTCATATATTCAGGATAAAGAATCAGTATTATTATATTTTTTTCCAGGTCTATGTAAATAGTATATATAAGATTCTAATCTGAGGATCTAGTGAGCATGCTTCCCTCTTAATTCTGTGGTCCTTAACCATTGTAAAGCTGAATGGTCAGTAATAATATAGAAGTGAGCTGTTCTAAAATATTGACAGAAGTGTTCTATAGTTGAGACTATGGCTAAACACTCCAATTCATTTGTGAAATAATTTTGTTCAGCTTTATTCAAGCTTCTACTTGCATAAGAAATTGCATATTCACTTTTGTCTTCTTTTTGTATGAGTATTGCACCTAATTCTGATCTGGATGTGTCAGTGTGTAAGTAAAAAAGTTGGTTAAAGTCAGGGTGTCTTAATATAGGAATGAAAATTAATTTTTTTTTAAAGTTTTAAAGGACTGTTACTGAGCTTCAACTTATTTGAATTTGATATCTTCTTGTAATAATTTGTTAGATAGTTTAGCAATTTTGAAAAAGTTTTTGATAAATTTGTGATAATAAGAGGCTAATTCTAAAAATCCTCTTAGTTGATATAGGTTGGTTGGTTTATTAAAGTTAAAAACTTTAATAATTTTATCTTCATTGGGTAGAATACCTTTGTCAGATATAACATGATCCAGAAATTTGGTTTCTGATAGAAAGAATTGATATTTATCATGTTAATTTTCAAATTTGCTTTTTGTAATATATTAAAATAGTAACAAGATGTTTTAAATATTTTTTGAGAGTGTCAGAGTATATGGTCAAATCATCTAAATAAACTATTACAATTTTTCTAATGTAGGGTTGTAAAGTTTTATTCATTAATCTTTAAAAGGTAGCAGGAGCATTGTATAAGCTAAAGAATATTATATTAAACTTATAAGTTCTCATTTGCATAATAAACGTGGTCTTCTTTTTATCTTCTTCTTTTATTGCAACTTGCTAATAACCACTGGCCAAGTCTAAACTTGTGAACCATTTAGTGTCTTTAAAAAAGTCAAGAATGTTAATAATGGATAAAGAGTATACATCCTTTTCAGTTTCTTTATTTAGTTTTTGATAATTGACACATAGACGTCATTTGTCATTTTTCTTTGACACAATTACTACAGGTAAGGACTAGAGACTTTTGGATTCTTGAATAATTTCTTTTTTAAAATTGTAGTAATTTCTTGTTGTAAGAACTTTCTTTTACTAGGTGCAACTCAGTAAGCTCTTTGTTTAATCAGACTAGTGTCACTAGTTTTAATTTCATGAACTATTTCAGTAATCAGTTCTAGTTCTAATGTTTGACCTTCTTCTGAAATATTTTCACAAATATATTAGCATATATTACAAATAATTTGTCAATTTGTTACCTTTGAGCTTCATCAAGTATAGAGTGTTCGATTTTAATTTCTTTATGAGAGTATTCAGTTAAGTATAATGCAAGATTAATAACTTCATCTTTTTCAGGAGTGTAATAGTTTTCAAAAAATCATTGATAGTACTTTCTTCAGAATAATAGTTTTTATACTCCTCTAATTCATCTTCTAGGTCATATTCAAGTTCCTGTTGTATTTGATGATCATTTATGTCATTTTTTTCTTCATGAATAATATAAGGACTAGAGGTAACAGTGTGAATTGTATCAACAGCTTTTTTATGATTATAACAGACTGTTAATACTCTATTTTTGAAATCCTATTGTGTCTTAGTTTTGTCAAACCAATCTGTCACTAATAGTAAATTATCTTTAGTGAAATCAATCACTTGAAGTTTCATAGGGATTCATAAGTCCTGAATATTAATATTCACATGATTGATTTGATCAAGAACTCGTTCTCTGGTGCCATTGGCTGTAATAACTACCACCTTGAAAGAAACATCAATAGAAATTCTTAACTTTCTTCTTAATTTATCAGTTATAATACTGACTGTAACTCCTGAGTCCAGGATGGCTTTGATTGGATTTCTTCTAATTTGGATATAACACTTGGTAGCAGTTATTTATTTCTCCTCAGTTGCTATGTAATTGGTTTCTTTTATTATGGATCTTTTTAAAATTTTGGAAAAGTTTCTTTTCTGATCTGAATAATGTAACATTTGACCAATAATTACACTAGCTTGCATGTTCAAAATATCTTTAGAAATGTTGTAATGTGATAAATGATCTATAACTGAAGATTGACATTTAGTTCTGGATAATTTAGCAGGGGTAATAGTTGATGATTCTGGTATGGTAGTAATGGAAGATTCGACAATTATAGAGTTGTTATCAAAATTTGAACTTTGATAAATAGTTTCTCCTTCTGAATTAGCTCTTTATCTTTGTTGTTGATCTCTAGTTTGATGTATTTTATTATGGACCTGAGGTTTATTTCTAATTACTTCATATACTTTATATTCACTGTCATAATTATCAGTGTAATATTCATTCTTGTTTTTATTAATTTCAACCAAATTAACTCCTTGTCAGTTACCATTATTTCGTCAAGATGCTGATCGATTATTATTATTATTATTATAATTATTGTTATAATTGGAAAAAAACATTATTTTCAGATGAAGCAGCCTTTCAGCTGTTTAGAAATACAATTAAATATTGGTATAAAGGTTGACACCCAGTATATTGCATTCCAAAATATCAATCAAAAATTTTTGCCTGAGGTAGATTTTGTACATGTGGAAAAATTAGTCTTTTTTGCTTTTGAGAAATCATGAATGGTTCATTTTATATTGATATTTTGAAAAAACATCTACTCGAGATTAAAAGAATGTTGAGAAATAACTGAAAGTTCTAACAGGATAATGATCCCAAGCATACTAGCTTTGTAGCAAAAGAATTTCTTAACAAAAACTTCCCTGAAATAATTAATTGTCCATCCAATAGTCCCGACCTCAATTCTATTGAAAATTTATGGAGTATTGTTAAGGGAAATATGGAGAAATGACAATCAAAAAATTTAAAATGTTTTATGATAGAAGAATGGAATAATATCCCAAATACTATTGTAATTAACTTAGTACATTTCATGAAGGAATGTTGTGAACTTAATAAAAAATTTAATATGGAATATGTTTCCTATTTTTTTTATTATAACAAATCTAATACTTTTGATGTCTTGAATAATTAGTTTTTATGTAAATCTAATTTACCATTATTGCACAATTGCTTTTTAAAATTGTTCAAAACTTTTGCAACACACTGTAGTTGCAAATAATTTGATATTTCTCTGTAAAAGAACCTTAATAAGTTTTAGTTGTCACAAAGGACCGAGTGTCTATAACTTAATCAACAATTGATCTCAACTCAGATTGTAGAATCCATGGGTCTTCTTCTAACCCTTGATGTTGTAATTTAGGAAAAGAGCACAAGTTTATATATGATTAGGAAAAAGCTTATGTATTGTTTGATAAAACTTAGATTGGTTAACACATTTACATTATAAGTTATCCAATAAAGTTTTTTTTATACACATTATGATCATAAAAATTTCATGCTTAAATAAATTCCAAAGTTTCAATTGAAAATCAGAATTTCTATTATAATGTGTCTTTATTATTTTGCATATAAGAAAAGAAGTAATTTATAAAAATAAAGACTAAGTTCTAGAAACTTATTCAATCAATGTGTTAAGTATAACATTAAAGTCTATTATTAGATCACATCTAAGGGTAATATGATGATTCCAATCCATTTGGTACCAAATCTCATTGTTACTTATGTCCCAATGACAAACATATGGTGCTTTTGTAGGTTGTGTATGTTGACTAGTTGCATGAGTGGTAATCATTTGAGGATCAGGATTAGAATGAAAAGGGGATCCAGGAAAAGCTATTGCTACAAATTCAATGCCAATTGTATTCTGCTGAAGCCAATTGATGTTGTTTAAGGCATAGTTACGGTCACTGTCGATGTTGTCAAATACCTGCAAATATTCGATTATCCATTAAACAATATTGGTTACATTTTTTTTCAACCAGAAAATCATTAAATTACCTCAATCCACACATTAGAAGATGGACATGAATAAGTGATAGGCCTTTGCATTTGTGCAAAAGTTGGACGTTGAAACCATACACCGACGTCACATCGTAGTTCTCTATCATTAATTACACATATATTATTGACTGATATATACCAACCTTGTGTTTTTCTCTCTAGAGAATTTGCAAGTTCATGATCAAGGTCTTCTTTTAGTGGACAATTATACTGGATAATATAAAAAATTAATAAGAGTATGAAAGATATTTATGCAAAGCCATAGTGAAAACTTACTTTGATAAATAGATTATCTCCAATTATTTCAGCATTAAAGTGAAGATGAATAAATTCACGTACATCAAGGTTGCTAAGTTCTTCAGCAGGAAAATTAATCTTTATGATACCTGCCTCTTTTCCTTTCAGTTCTTGTTCAATTTTAAGAAGAATCTTTATAAAAAAAAGGTAATTAGCCATACCTATTTCATTTTCTTATTCTTTTAAGTACCATTATATACCTTATCAAATTTATCAAATTTATCAAATTTATCAAATTTATCAAATTTATCAAATTGAGAAGTTGACTCGGATTCCATCATTTTTTTTTGTGAATCTATTGAATCTATGAATAATCATTTAATATATTATAAATCTCTGCTTGCTGATTTTTGTATAACGCGAAAATACTATTGGTAATTGTTTCAGAATCCAAAAGAGGCTTAAGTTATTTGCGTAATCTAAGACCTAACAGATATTGCATACCCAATTTCAATAGTGATAATTACAAAAAAGATTATTGGATACTTGCTTTGACTTTTAGTGTAATCGAAATCATGTATAATAAATATATGTTATATATTAGGAAAGTTATGCATTTCTGGTCTTCCAAATGCGTAATTTAATCGTACGACCTTGATAGGTATCCTATTGCGTCTTCAAGGTGCGAAGCATCATCTGGACTCACTCCACTTGTTTATCATTAAAATTATTCTCTTTTGTTATTTGCAATTGTCTTAAGATTTATCTTTAACTGGCCATTCTCTTTATGAAAAATAATATTAGATGAAGGTATAGGAGATGTGATTGGGACAGGGACATTAACCTTAATTTCTTTTTTTTTAATACAGTAAGAATTATTTTGGCATGTTTTTATATATTTAGATTGTATACATATGTAACATTTGGAATAATGAAAAAATTTGAAAAAAATGACTAATATTCTAATTAGATAATAATCGTTATTCAAGATCCACTTGTTTAGACAAAAAATGAAATTAAAAAAAAAAAATTAGAAAAATTTCTCCTTTTGAAATGGTTATTATAAAATTTAAATTTCTATAAACATTATAAATTAGCAAATTCGCCGTGCAATTTTTTGCTTAGTAAAATTATTAACTAGAAGTCTCAAACTTTATCAATATATACTCTAAACTTATACCAACATATTCTTATAAAAAATTATTCAAAAAATATAGTAATAGAATATTTATCGTTCCTAAAATTACATAATTTTAAGAAAATTTAGATATATAATTAATAAAATTTGAAAATCCAAAAACACTTATATGTTATGTGCCACCTGATTTTATACCCAATTAATTATAATTATACTAAGTTTCAAATTTTGATTTTAATAGAAACTCTATTCTGAGCATAATTTCAGCAGAAATGGAAATATGCAATAAAATTTTAACAAAAGATTTTGAGATAGTATTCCAGTTGTGCTTGAAATCAGCTGAAAGCGAAGATAGTGATGGACAGAATAGTCTTGGTTATCATTATGAAAATGAGATTGGAACAACAAAAGATGGCGAGAAAGAATTTCAGGGGTACATGAAATCAGTTGAAGGGGAAATACTCAGGACAGAATAATCTTGAAGATTATTATCGATATGGGATTGGAACAACAAAAGACGAACAGAAAGCATTCCAATGGTACTTAAAATCAGCTGAAGGTATATATAATGGTGTGCAGAATAGTCTGGGTCATTATCAATATAAAATTGGAACAATTGGAACAACAAAAGATAAAGAGAAAGCACTTCAGAGGCATTGGAGTTTGATTGAATATTTATATCGAAATGAAATTTTGAACTCCAAATTTTTGAAAAATAAATTTAAATTAATTCAAGGCACTAAAGGTTATAGTAACATTTGCTCTATTTATTGGAAAGAAAATGGTTGCAATGAAATCTGCAAAAAGCAATTACAAAAATTTAGGTACATGTCATGATTGTGGAAATTTATATATATACAAAAATAGATGTCTAAATTATAAACTTATTAAAATGAGTTATTTGCCAAAATGGACCGGTAATTATTTAATTGACAAGATTAATTATATGTCTCAATTAGATGAAGATGCAAATGAATGGGAAACATGGAGATGGATAGATTATAGCGAATTTAAAGATATAGAATATTTAGCTAAAGGGGGTTTTTGTAGTGTTTGGAAGGCAGAATGGATGGATATGCCTGAAGAATCATTTGGATTCTATAATTCAAATCAAGTTGCTTTGAAGAAACTTAAGAGTTCACAACAAATTAGTTCTGTAATTTTTTTTAATGTTTGAAATATTTAATTTTAACTTTATAACTTTATAACTTTACAATATAGTTAATTGTAAATTTCTATTGTCGAGATAAGTATGTTTTACCAATTATGGGTATCACACAAGATCCAATGACAAAAGAATATGCAATAGTTTTACGATATATGAAAGATGGAAATTTGAAAAACTTAAACAAAATAAGACATTGCCTTGGAAAGAACAGTTATGGTTATTGAACTCTTTTATTAGAGGATTGATAACAATTCACAGTAAAAGATTTATTCATCGTGATCTTCATCCAGGAAACCTTATGATAACTGAAACAAATGATGGGTCAAAATTCATAAGATTAGGGAATTTAGGGTTATGCAGACCAGTAAACGAGATCATTTCGTCTGGAACATATGGTGTATTGCCATATATTGCACCAGAGGTCCTTAATAAAAACCAATATACACAGGCTTCAGATATTTATAGTGTTTGAATTATTATGTGGGTAATATCAACATACCATTTGAGAATCATATGATCCAGAGCTATTTTCAATGAACATCGTCCAAAAATTAATAAAGGAACACAACAATGTTATGCTGAATTGATGAAAAAATGTTGGCACAATAATCCATCTGAACGATCAAGTGCTAAAATGATTTTTAATAAATTAGAGAAATGGATTCTAGATTATCTTCCATTAAAAAATCAGAAAATGCACTGATGTTTTTAAATTCAGATCAAGAAATGCAAAATGTAGATTTTGAATCATTACATAATGAAACTGCTTGGTCTGAAACACATCTTATAAGCAAACCTTTAATGCAGCATAGTTCAGCAATTCATAAATCAAAATTTGATATAAATAAATATATAGATCGTATCAATTTAGATGACCAATAAACTAATTTTAGTGATTTTATTTTGATATAAATTATATAACTGTATTTTTATTTTTATTAAACTAAATATTAGTGACCTTTTTAAATATAATTAGTTAAAATCCAATAAATGCAAGAATTAATCAATGCGAAATTTAGAGATGTATAAATTCAATGTGAAATTTACATTGTTTTCAATATGTAAAGTTCTTGACAACTGAATTAAATAAATAACCATTAGTACTCAATTATATTTCATATTCTAAAATAAAATAAATAATTCTTTATACAGTGAACCCTCTATAAATGCAAGCTGATTTTTGGTCCCAGGGAGGTGCATTTATAAAGGGTTTACGGTATTTGTTTATTTAATTTTTTTTTTGTTTTATCATTAAATAAAAGTATATAATAAAATAAATAAATAATAATTAAAATGGAAAATATAATTTTAGCACTCACGAAAAAAATCAAGCGTAAAGTCCTATTGTTTGCATCTAATAATTTTTAAAGAGAAATTTATTGCATTTATTCAAATCATCAAAAAAAAATGATAATTCATATTTGGGTTTAGGAAATTGAACTATCTTTAAAAGGTGTATGAACCAAATATTAGTGATTATTCCACTGAATTAAATTATTTGATTTATTTTAATGAAAAAATATTATTGGAAATTTTTAATTTATGAAAGAAAAAACCGGAATGGATAGAAGATTGTAACAGCGAACATTCTAGATGTGATCTGAAGATTTAGGAGATGAATGTGTTACACGTGAAGATATGCAATTATTTGGTAAATGACGTAAAGCCGTAGAAAATAATGGAGGTTCAAACCTCATAACTTTTTTATTCGTGTTCTACGAATATTTTTTTTTTCATTCTATAAAAATTTTTGAGAATATTGAAGTTAAAAAAAAAAATAATCATTATTAAATACTTTAAGGAATTATTAAATAATAATTTATATTTACGAGGAGTTTGTTTTTTAATTCCATCTTTTTTATATCTTTCTTTGAACAATTCACCTGCACGTATATATAAGGTACCATAATAATTCTTTACGTGTTCAGGTTCATTGCGCCATTGTTCAGAAATATAACGAGAAATTGAAGTTTGATAATTTGTCTGTCCACCATTGGCCAAACACATGGTATACCATTTTCTGTATATAAAGAATTTATTAGGTACTTTCACTTTGCCACATTTCTCATTTCTGGGTCTTATTAGATCTTCCGCAGATAAATTTGGGGGGAATGGAACATTAATGAGACGCACGATATCTTTAGCATTTCGTTGTAATTTTTTAGTTCTGGCATCATTCGTTATTTCACCACTAGTTTCAAAAATGAAATCATATGTATTATCTTTTGGTTGTTGAATAATTTGATACGTTTGGTAAGAATCAGACATGGTTTCCAGGAAGAGGATATCATAAACAAATGAAATGATGGAAAAAAATGTGGGAGATAAGCGTTTATCAATTTGTGTACAAGATCGACTCATTTGGTCATAAAGAACAAAGGGAAAATTTTTAATTGGTGTTGGCCCATAAATAATACTGCAGTTGATGATTAAAAAAAAAAAATTAGTTAGTATTAGGTACAAAAATAAAATGATTTTTTTTAAATGTATTGTAAAATTTATGTCAAAAAAAATTTTTTCCATCAGACACTAAATGATTTAAAGAGTCTTAAGTAGCCTAAAAGTTATAAGATGCACTTTGCAGTATTTGTCCCTTTGACGATCACCATATTAACATGGATCAACGGATATACATATCTGAAAAAGCAAATAGACTACGTATCGTATCCTGTTGATCCATGCGAATATTTTTTTTTGTTCAATTTCTTTAGGATCTTAAGTAACGTTTCAATCTTTATATTAGATAATTATGTTGGTACGTATTTAGATCGGAGATGATCGAATAATACATTTGAAGATATCGAATTAATTGCATTTGGCAGTCAATCATTGCCTAATCGAAAGTTTTAAAAAACATGTTGCAATTAAAATAGTAATAATTTTTATAAAGCATTATAAATATTTTTTTTTACAATAATTAATATTTTTGAGACGAAAAATCAATTATATTTGCTTTTTAAACTTTTAAACTATTTATTAAGCAGTAAATAGATTATTATTTATTAGAATTTATGTTATACAAAATTCAATTAAGTTTTCTTTAACGATCTCTTATGAATAACATTGTTAATAAATTGAATATACCAACAACTTGCTGTCACCTGAAAGGAAATCCATTCAAGGACAGTGTGTCTTAACCTACACTTGTTAAAGATAACTTTTTTGGCAATAGAGTACTTCTATTAATGTTTTCGTGGACTTGATTAGGTCTCTGGGTACAAGTCCCCTTATAATATCTTTAAATGAGAATTTTATATTGTACAATATTCAATTAATTAAAATATTAAAGTATTAAATATTATAATCATATTATTCATTCAACAGAGAAATTAGTGTTACAATATGCTAATGATGATAATTTAAGAACTTGAGCCATATTTAATTTGGTTTTGAAGTTATTTCATAAGATATGACAAAAAGCAAATATTGTTCATCGAGATTTATTAAGTATATTTTATATACAGTATAGGGTGATTTTGTAAATTTATAAATTATAAATTATAAAATTTCATATCCAAATTCATTTTTAATACATCAAAAGAAAGTTTTAGTTCATGAAGGAAGATTATTATTAATTACATATTTAGACTTATCTCAACCATTAGATACAAATTTTATTTCCTTTGCAAGAAGAATATTTGCTTATTCAGATCTTAAATATTTTACGAAATCATATGAAGTATGAAAGAAATAAAGCTTCTGACATTCATAGTTTGGGGTTCTTTTTTAGGAGCTGTCAAGTAGAAAACTTCCACCTCCATTTAATGGTAAACAAAGTTTAGAAATATTAGAAATTGTTAAATCCGGTTTAAGAGAAAACACCCATCATCAATATTTTATTCAATGCAAAGAACAACTATAGAAAATATTTGTGATTTCTCTTGAAAACATTCAATCCGAAAAAATAATCAATATATCCAAATAGAAGTTTATACTAATAATCAATTAAATGAATTTAAATCTATGGAATCTTTACAGTAGAGATTTTATATCAAAGTTGTTAATAGGTGGAGAAAGAATGTGGAGGAGTGTGGTAGAAGGGAAGCGTGATTTTATTACTCTCTATGTGATGATTAATTGCTAGTTCACAACATATATGAACGATGAATTCATTGAAAATTTTATAATAATAAATCCATGTATTTTTAGACGGAAATTTTTTAAATGGATTTTGTAGATTTTAAAGCTAGTAATCTAATAAGAATGTTATAAATTTATATAAATTTAGAGACTTTTAACTGATACTTTTATTGAGCAAAAAATAGCAATACAGTTTTTAAATAATTTTGTAAATTGACAATTATTTGCATAGTTTTAAGTTTATAGAAGTTATATTAAATACTTGAATTAAAAAGACTCAATCTCCAAATAAAAATTTCAATTGATATTGAGGTGCATGAATTCCACATGGGGTGTGCACGGGATTTCAAAATGTTGTGAAATGTCACAGGAGATGACAGTAAGGTGACAGTGTTACCAGGATGAGTGTGTTACCATCTAGATGACAGATTATTCATCTTTGTGTGAAGTATTTCATCTTTGCATGTTATCTTTCATCCTTGTGTGTCATCTTCTGAGAATATGAAAAAAATGTGTCTAGATGTGACAACAATGGATGAAAGAAAACAAGTTTGAAAATATATAAAATAACTGGTAATTTGAGATAAGAAAAGAGGGAGATTGGCTTTTTACTAGGATTTTATACTTTTATAACATTTTAATAAATTTTGGAGATTTACAAACTTTATTATAAAATAATAATAATAGTAATAATAATAATTCCTTAAATAAATAAAATATTCTGTAATAATTCAGAAAACTTAATAAAACTTTATTTCGTGATAAATGGTATTGACTGTGATCTGACCTTCAAGGGATACAGTTAACTATTAGCTAAAGATACAGTAGCTAAATTAAAATATAATAAACTACTAACTAATTTATACTAAAAAGTAATATGGTTGAAGAATTTAGATGTTGCAGATTTGTTTGAAAGAGGCAAGGCTATGAGATTTTTATAAGAGTTTAATCAAACTATTCACAAAGAATATAACTAAACTAAACTAAACTGATAATTCCTAACACTAAGTAGAGAATTATAACACAAAAACAGTATACCAAGATCACAAAGCAAGGTATAATCAATCAAGGGTTTTGCTATTTCACCTCGGAATAATACAGAATTTCACTAAGAAATTACAATGGTATAAATAATAATCCACTAAGGTATTTATTATTTATAAAGTAAATTACAAAGTATTTTATTAACAAGAACTAATAGTTAGATACTGAACTAGCTAAAGAACTAAATTGGAACTCTGAACTGAGCAAAGAGAAATTTAGCCCTTTATATATAATTGAAGTTATAATAAATTACACTGATGTATATACTATTAACTACATTTTCTATAACATTATCTATTGGACTATTTATTACACTATTGATTACACTGTTGATTACACTCGATTTACAGTCGTAATATCTAATAGTTGTCACAATTTCTAAATGATTTACATCAATAATTTCCTATATAATATATACTAATAAAAATATGAAATTGAACTAATATAATATAGTTATAAATAAGCTAATACATGATGATAAAATAATAATATAATAAATAAATAAGATAAAAATATAATAATAATAAATTTTGATGACTAGGGTCAACAATTTCCCTCGACTTAGTTATAAAGTTCCACTTATAACTTCATTAAAATCAAAAGTGAAATCATTAAGGTTCTGATGATAACTCACTAATGACCTATAATCAATAGACTTCATATTCAAAAGTACATGATACAATAAATAAGTTGTTCGATAGATTTGTTCGATGTTGGACTTAAAAAGTTTATATACTCAAGTTATTCCAAGATAATAATAATATTCTTATCGAATTTGTTTTAGTTGAACAAATTCTAACCACTTTTCTCTAGACATAATGGAAAGATAAATCAATTCTCCTAAGTAATATGCATAAACTATCATCATTATCCTTTGACAATATTTAATTTTATCCTTAAATTTTAAATACATATTTTGCATGGATATTTTTCAATTCTCTATAATATTATAAGGAACTGGTATCTGTTGAATAGTATAATTTTCAACAGTTAATATATCTTGTTTACACTTTTGAGATTGATATGTACTATAGGAATTAATTTACTTAAGGAAAATTTTCATTAAGCAGTAGTTATATATATAACTAATTAAGGTTAAACTGATAAGACTTTTAACTTTAATCCTTGTGATACTTTTATGTAATAGTGATTTGTGGTATCTAACTGGTCCATTTATAATACAGTTTAAGCAATGAATTGTTAATTGGTGCACATAGAACTTTTCCATCTAGAGTCCTTAGTTTATATACCTTTGGATATAAAAGGTCATGAATATAGTATGGTCCTTTTCACTTTGGATCAAGTTTTTCTGTATAACTTGTATGTTTTGCAGCCTCATATAGCAAAATCTTATTTCCTATTTCATACACAACAGATTTAATAATTCGTTAATTATCATATTCCTTTTGTTTCAATTGTTACCTTTTAATTCACAGTTGTGTTTGACCTCAGATAACAGGTAACTCATCAACAAGAGTAAAAAGACAAGTCAACAAATTTGTCTTAGCAATTTTCAATCCTTTATGCATTGGAAATTTTGCAGATCATCTATATACAAGATAAAATGGTTCAATTTTTGTTGTTAATTGATAAGTAGTTCTGTATGCAAAAAGAACTGAAGGTATATTTTTATCTCAATTGGTTGTAACTTCTGATGTTTTTGCCAAAGAATCACCTAATGTTTGATTAAATTGCTTAGTTAGACCATTTGTTTTTAAGTGACATAGTGTAAAATATATATATTTAATTTTAAATTGAGTTAAAAGATCATCAATTATTTGATTTCGAAAATGAGATCCTCGATCAGATAGAATAACTTTTAGACATCCATGTCAACAAATAATTTTATCATATATAAAAGTAGCAGCTTGTAAAGTGGTTGCATCAGGAACAGCTCAGGATTTGGGCCATTTTGTTAAATAATAAGTAATAACAATAATATATTTATTTCTTCAAGATGTATGAGGTAAAGGTTCAACAAAATCAATTTCAACTTTTCAAAGGGGTCTCTTATAGGGATAGGCTGTAGAGGTTGAGGGTTTCGTTTTCATCCTCATCGTTGACATATGTCACATGCTCAAATATAATCTTTTATATCGTCATACATTTGTGACCAATAGTATAAGTTATGAACTTTATTAAAAACTATTTCCAAGGGGTGATTATGTAACATTAACAGAACAAGTTCAACTTCATGTTCCTGTAACACATGGATTAATTTACTACAAGTCTTTTTTCATCTGTCAATTTTGTACAATAAATTGTTTTCGACTTTGTAAAATCTACTTTTAGATTTTATTCAATTTTGATCCTTAATTTCACTTGGTAAAGTTTGGTTTGTTCAATATTGTTTAAGTTGTTAATATTCAATAAGATCTATTTTATCAGGATATTGACAACCTGAACTGAATTATATTTAACATCAGATTAAGTACTTTGTTACTTTTACTTTGTATAATTAATTATAATTGATAATATAAATATAATTTATTGTAGAATACATGAGAAAAAATTAGCATTGTTGTGTTTTTGTCTAGTATGGTAAATAATAGTATAATTATAAGGTTCAAGTCTCAAAATTCATCTTGCTCATTATCCCATTAATTCTATCGAATATAACCATTTGAGTGTAGAGTAATTAGTTACCATATAGAAATAGTCAGTATCAAAGTAATGTCGAAAGTATTCAATAACCTATACTATAACTAGACATTTCAAATCAATAATAATTTTTTTCAGCCTTATTTAAGCTATGACTTGCATAAGCAATAGCATATTCTCATTTTTTGTCTCATCCTTTTATGTAAGAACAGCTCCTAGTTCAAATAATGATACATTAGTATACAAATAGAATAGTTTATTGAAATTTGAGTTCTGTAGAATTGAAGTAGTTATTAAATACTGTTTTAATAAATTAAAAGTCTTTTGTTGTTTAGCAGATCAAATAAAAAGTTCATCCTTTTGAAGTAATTGATTTAGAGGTTTAGCAATATCAGAGAATTGATTAATGAATTTTTAGTAATAGAAAGTAAGGTCAATAAATCCTCTTAGTGTATGGAGATTGGTAGGAATAGAAAAGTTTTTTACTTTGT
This sequence comes from Diversispora eburnea, assembly GCA_910592015.1. Taxonomy (NCBI): domain Eukaryota; kingdom Fungi; phylum Glomeromycota; class Glomeromycetes; order Diversisporales; family Diversisporaceae; genus Diversispora; species Diversispora eburnea. The sequence goes on along the minus strand of CAJVPK010000704.1, from coordinate 5,942 downwards.
CAATTTTTTCATCATCAGGTTGAATTTCCTTTTGAGTAATTTCATGTCTCAAAAATTTGATAGAGTTTAAGAAGAAGTGACATTTGACTTTATTCAATTTTAATTTTACTTTTCATAAGGTTTTAAAAATTGTTTTTAAATGTGCAACATAGCTATCGAAGGTTTGAGAGTAAATGGTAATATTATTAAGGTAGACAATTAAAAATTTGTCAATATTTGTATCAATACTTTATCTATTAACCTTTGAAAAGTTGCAGAAGTATTGTAGAGTTTGAAAGGTATGAAATTAAATTCATATAGCTCATGTTTATAATAAAGGCAGTTTTCTTTTTATTATCTTCTTTGACTGTAACTTGCCAATATCTGGAAGCTAAGTCAAGAGTAAAAAACTATTTGGCACCTTTGAATTTTTCAAGAATGTCATCAATAATAGGGAGTGGATATACATCCTTTTCAGTAACCTTATTAAGTTTACAGTAGTCAATACAAATTCATTTCTTTCTATTTTTCTTTGGAACAATAACAACTGGAGAGATTCAGGAAATAGTGGATTCTTAGATAATCCCTTTCTTTAACATCTCATTAAGTTCATTTTTGATAAAATCTTTTTCTGAGGGGACAATTAAATAAGCTTTTTATTTAATAGGTTTAATATTTTTGATTTATATTTTGTGTTCAACTACATGTGTTTGTGTTAGATTAATGATTTGTCTCTCCTCAAATATACCTGCCACCCAAATTCAAAATCCAAATGCCAAAATCCCAAATGCCAAAATCCCAAATCCCAAATCCCAAATTATGATTAGTATTTTTTGTCAAAATCCCAAATCCCAAATCCCAAATACTAGTAATTTGGAATTTTGGCGTCTCAAATCCCAAATGATTTGGGATTTGGGCAACACGTATATCCTCAAATATGTTTTCAGCAAACATATCATTGTGATTGGTAAAGAGTTTATCAGTAATGATTGTTTGTTGTTTATTAAGAGATCCTTTGTATTGGATTGTTCATCTTTATAATTGACATTGTTTGTAATAACTTCCTTTTCACAGTTTGTAAAGAATACAGCAGGATTTTTATCAAAAGCATGTCTTGACAATTTATCATCATACTGAAGACAATAAGATTCAGTTTGAAAAGATTCACATTCTTCCAGATCCTCCAATTCATATTTCAAATCATTTTGGATATCGTTATCATCATTACTATACTTATCATCAGATAAAGAGTCAACATAATTAGAATGGGTAGTATTTATATTAATTACTTCTCCTTCATATCGTAATTTAATTTTACAAGTTTTAAAGTCACATTATACTTGGATCTTTTCAAAGAAATCAGTACCTAATAATAAATTTTTTTTTAGTAAAGTTAATAACCATAAGTTTCATAGGTATTAACATATTTTAGATAATGATATCTATAGAATTTATTTCTCCTAGGACACATTGCTTTGTACCATTGGTAATTATAACCATTATATTTGAAGATTTTTCAATTTTCAAATTTTCAAGCTTAAACATTGTCTTAGCTTTTTAATAATAATACTGATAGCAACATCAGAGTATAAGACTATAGCAATTGCATTATTTTTGATGTGTATATAGCATTTAGCAGCAGTAGTGTATTTTTCCTTTCCAGTTTCAATATAGTTCAAGATAATGAAAGTTTGCTTAAGGAATTTTATTAAGTTTCTTTTTTGAACAAGGTATTGTAACATTTGTTCAATCATTACATTAGCTGATGAGTTTAAAATATCTTGAGACATATTATATAAAAGTAGACAGATGGTTGTTTTTTTGTTTTTAGTTTGGTAGTCTTTTTAGAAGTAGAGATTTTATTTTTCATTTCAATATCTGGTGTAGTTTCATCAAAAGGGTCCTTTTCAAATTCAACTATCATTTCAGGTTTCCTATAATCAACTTTAAAGTTAAATAAAACTTTTGAAGTAACAGGAGTTTTTGACGGTTGTTCTAGTTTTCGTATAGGATTACTTTGAGTAGTAGGTTTGTTTTAGATAACTTTATAAGTTTCATATTCTTCATCAGAGTCATTGTCACATTCGACATAGCCAACACTTCTTTTATTTAGTTGTTGTCTCCTTTCAGATAAATAATTCTTTGTAGTATCCTCATTCATGACAATTATAACACCTCAATTTATTTTAATTGTTGTTGTTGTTATTATTGTTATTATTTCTAGAGTTATTGTTACTTTTGAAATTATTATTTCTATTAGATTATTTAACTTTTTTGATCATGTCAGTAATTTGTTACATCAAGTTAATCTGCAACTTTTTAAATTGTTTTACGAGACTATCAAATTCATCGTCACTGTTAGGCTTTTTATATTTTTTTTTGAATTCCTTTTATTTATGTCAAGATTTTTTATTTTTACTTTCACTATTATCAAAGGAATCATTACTAGAACTTTCATATTGTCTGTATTTTTTTGTAAGATTTTTTGTTTTCACTTTGTTTGACTTATATTATTTGACTTTTGTTAAAGCTTCAAGCAAGTCAACAAGTTTTACTGGTCGAAAATTGATAAATATATACATATCAGATACCCAATATATGTATAGTACATTCCTAATATTGGGTATATATCGGGTATCCGATATATGTAGAAAATATTTTTTTACACTTATCGGGTACCCGATATATATATAAAATATTCTCTACACCTATCAGATACCCGATATATGTCCGATATTAGAGATGTTCCATGCACATATCGGGTACCCGATATATGTATTATTTATCAATTTTCAACTAGTGTTTATGTGTTTTAACTATGGCCTTGATTTCAGGTAGTAGTCCTTGAATGAAATAAGGAAGAGTAGCATTGATATCAAGGTTAGCTTGAGTGGCCATTTGTTTTACTTATAATAGTAATCTTCAATAAATTTACTTTTTCATTGTTTGAGATCTCATAATTCCTTGATCTATAGTTCACAAAAATCGTTATTTAAATATTTGGTCTCAAAAACAGTTGCAAGTTGGTTTCAAGTATGTGCATTGTTATGAGTCTATTCAAGATACCAATTACAAGCTCTTTTTCTTAAATAAGCTCTAAATTTTTCTTTTTTGTGATTATTATTCCATCCATTTGTTCGAGCAGCCATTATGAAATCTTTGTACCATTCTTATAAATCTTCTTTATTAGAACTGGAGAATTGCAGTGGTGCAGGTTTGAGTTTGGATTCATTATTGTGGTTACTATCAGCATCAAGATTAATTTGTTCAAGGTAGTTATCAAAGGCTTGTTGTTCAAAGTCACAAGTTAAGTTTATGTTTTGATTATTTGCTTCAATATCAGAATCAGAAGAGTCACTGGTTACTGAAAGATTGTATTCAGTGTTGTTTGTTGATCTTAATATAATAATCCTATTGTAATTTCTCGAATTAACATTTGTTCAAGATCTTTCACCTAGTAGCCAGTAAATTTTCTTGTCACTTTCATTGTTGATTTCAAAGATACTTCAATTTGAACTTGTTATATAGTAGAGGTAATCTAGTTTGGATCAATTTGACTAGTGACACTGATTTAATATATTACTTCATGATAATAAAAAAGGTAATGTTTGAGGTGATAAATTACTTAAAGAAAAATTAGATCAATTGATTTTTTTTTTAATAAAGTCAGTAGTATTGTCTTCTAACAGGTGTAGCTTGAGTAGATAGAACAGGTGTATTGGTATTTGTGTTAGGTTGTAAGTAGCTTCGGTGATGTTGATTAGTATTATTCACTTTTATTTTGAAACTTTCTAATCACATTTGTTTTGTTTTGAAATATTGAAGAAACTGTATCCATTATCAATTAAGATATTGTCACAAATTCAAGTGTGACATTTAATAGTTTTGTATTTAAGGTTTTTTTCTTGTTTTGTTAATTTGTGATCAACTATTTCAAAAACAACTTGATCCTTTCATTCAATAACTTTTTCAACACAAGCATTTCATGCTTTTGCTAAAACCATAAATTAAAACTAAAAGAAATATTATAACTAACTATAAACTAAGATATAATATATAAGGAATAGATTGTATAGATTAAAATAAAATATGTGTAGATAAGATAATATATGGATATAATAGGAAAATAATAATTTACTAAAATTGAAACTAAAATTAAATTGAAATTCTAACCAGATCCTATAGTCATTATCAAAACGTTAGCCGTAATTTGACCTTCAAGGAATACAATTAATTATTAGTTAAAAATACAGTAGCTAAACTAAAATATAATAAATTACTAATTAATTTATACTAAAAAGTAATATAGTTGAAGGATTTCGATATTGTGGATTTATTCGAAAGTATAACAGTTTTTGTTGTCACATTCTCTATGCAGTATTTTATGTAGTTTATGCTTACCTTGATTTATTTTATTTTATTTATTTATTTTTTTTTACTTTTATCTTTTTATTCTAATAATAAATAATAGCATATGAGATTAACTTTAGATTTACAATGTGATAATTCCATGTGTTAATCATTTCATTTCCATTTTATTTTATTTCTTTTATTCTGTTTTATTCTATTTTATTTATTATATTATCATATGTAACCATCCAATTGGTCTTGTAAGACCTAAGATATTATTTATTATATATTTATATTATGTAACACTAATTATGTATTTTTATATATATAAATATAATATATAAATAATAAAGATACAAGCAAGTCTTGTAAAATAATTTAATTATAAACCACAAACTTCGCTAATAAATATTTGTTGATATTTATTTTCTAAAACAAATTAGTAGATTCATTATAGAAAGAGACAAGGCTATAAGATTTTTATAAGAGTTTAATCAAACTATTCACAAAGAATATAACTAAACTAAACTAAATTGATAATTTCTAACACTAAGTAGAGAATTATAACACAAAAACAATATACCTAGATCACAAAGCAATATATAATTTAAAAAGGGTTTCAGTATTCTATTTAGGAATAATACAGAATTTCACTAAGAAATTACAATGGTATAAATAATAATTCACTAAGATATTTATTATTTATAAGGTAAATCACAAAGTATTTTATTAACAAGAACTAAGAGTTAAATACTGAACTAGCTAAAGAACTGAATTGAAACTTTGAACTGAGCAAAGAGAAATTTAACCCTTTATATACTGTTGACCATGATTACCTTTACTAAATATGATTAACTAACAGGAAAACGATAGTTCAAAAGATCACAAAGCAATTGGACGAATATGTTACAGTTGGAAGGTTTTATACTTTAAGAGGTATAAGGGGTAAAGGATTTGAGGTTACAAATTTGTTCGAAAGAGGCTAAGGTGTGAGAATTTTTAGAAGGTTAAGGGGGTTTTATATTAAATCAATAAATATTCACACAGAATATTATTAGTTTCATATAGAAACTACAAGAATTCACACAGAATTATTATAATTAACCAAGATCATGAAGCAAGGTTAATTATAGACAGAATAATACTGAGATCACGAAGCAAGGTATTATTATCAAAAAGTATTTCACTAAGAAATTAAAGGTTTCAAATTGTTATTTGTCACAAAGACTTTTATTAATAATTTATTATATATATCGAGTTCAGAATATGTTCGAGTTCTAACTGTTCTAACTCTAAGAGTAAAAGCTACCTCAATTTATACAAAATTGTCATCCTTTTGCGAGACTATAATTACTAATCTCAAGAAAGCTCTGGAAACTTCTGTTACATTCTAGAAGATTCTATGAGCTATTTTGGCTAATGAGTTATTTGTACCAGAGGTAGTGACCAGAGGTATTAACCAAAGGTGTCAATCAGAGGTGTCTACCTCACATTACAATAAAAATGATCTACATTTGTTACTCGTAAATAATAGTGCTAATATATAATGTTATACAAATAAAGAAATCTAACTAATAAACTAATATAATAATGTTAATAAATAATATATATAA
>CAJVPK010000703.1:0-23438 GCA_910592015.1 Diversispora eburnea | reverse complement strand
CAATCTGAGCAAAAAGTTGCTGGAAAGGAATACTAACCCATCGAGGAGCTATAGATTAGGGAACTGTACACTAACATTTGTACAGAAAAAATTTAAATAGAAAATTAATAGTAGATAAATATCCATATCCACTAATATTAAAACTAATTTTTAGAGCAAGAAATTACATGAAACCCTATGCACCTCCCCAATTAGTTTTTGGATAATGTCTGTCTTGGTTTCCAGACTGTATATGGTCCAAACATCCACTTATACCATGGACTCTAGTTCCTAACCCTTTTACAGTATTGGCCAGATCAGTTAAACCCTTAGACATATTGTCTAATGAACTCACATGCTACATTAATGTTAAATAAATAATAATATGAACAAACTATTACTTCAAAATCAAACTGCATGTTTTTATTTTCACCACATTAAAGAATTTTCAATTAGTATTATTATATTATTCAGCAGAAAGATATACAAAACAAATAAGATATAGTGCGAAATTTTTAACATTATATTTATTTGTTTATTTTTAAACATACCAAAATGGGTCTGCAGTACAGACTCTGCATATGGAAAATATAAAGATCACAAAAAATGCGTTTGAAGAATTTTATTTTTGCATGCTTGTTTTTTGTATGAAATTTATTGACGATCGAATTTGGTTAATTTAAATCACATCAGTTTTTTCTACTAAATTTCTCGACAAGACGATCTTGTTATCCTTTATTATGTTGTCCTTCATGGGAAAGTAGATCTGGAATAACATGTTCGCGACTGCAAATTCCTATTCGTCTTGGATAGGCTGTTACAGTGCACAAAAGCCAAGGGCTCACACTAAAAAAAAGCTATAATAGATCTTGGCGACAAAAAGTTTACAGCTGGCTTTTCAATATCACGGGTCTGTGCACTTGGGGGTCTCCTTTTAAAATCGTTTAATTTTAAGAGACTACAACACATTAAAAATCGTAAAAGTAACATGTCAAAGTTGTTCATTTTAGATATTTTATTATATTTATAATTTTATTAGAATAAGGGATTTGGACAATATTTATGTTTTCGAAATTGAATTTAGCAGTAGATAAATAATTAGCTGCATGATTATTAACTTTTTTTAATAATTGATAATCTTATAATATATTTACATATACAGTATGTTTGTCCTATTTGTAAGAGTATAAAAAAAACAACAAAAAATAACTAGATTTTAAATATAAATGACAATGCAAAATAATAGTGTAACAAAGATACAAATTATATTTAATAATTCCTATAAAATTGTAAACAAATAATTAATAAAAGAAAAAATAAATATTATTATTAGAATTTTTGTCTTAACCGAAAAAGTCGTGTTAAAAAAAAAAATAGAAACCAAAATATTTTGGTATTACAAAAAAAAAATCCTTGGCCTAAAAAACAATCGATTTTGTGAAACCGTTTTTTACCTTTATAAGTTATATTGTACACATCAGAAATGAACACGCGCGATTCTATTAAAATACAGTAGATACATTTTCGGATAAGTATTTTTTTTTGAAAGTGTGTATTATGCGCGTATTGGTTTGGTTTATTTATATATACATGTATTATCTTTATTTTCTTCATTTTATTTTTATTATTTTTATTTTATTTTTATCAATTTTTTATATTTACTGTATATTTATATTTATATTTTGCCACCACGTCTAAAAATATTTGCTTACCGAAGACATGATCTTAGACATAATGATATCAGCATAATTGCAGATAATTTTCTTTTGTTCTTTAAATATAGTTATATTTCATAAACTTATTTTTAAAATTTTTTTTTTTTCGATAAAAAAGTAGATAGTGATATTAAGATTTAACATCTTCATATAAGCAAGTGATCTTTTTTTCTAATAAATAAATTTGATTGTTAATAATAATAATTCGATGAGAATATTTTTAATTATTACTTAAATAATTTAAAATAATTTATTATTATTGACCGATCAGTGAATCATTATAAATAATCTTTTATTTCTTTTTGAAAATCTCCTGAAAATGCCTCCGCTTCACTATTCATAATAAAGGTCGACTTCCTTGTCATCTGAGTACCATCTGTTACGTTGAACAACACAATGAGATTTCAGCAAAAAAAAAAATTTCATTGTAAATGCTGTGGAGTAACAAGAACAAAGTATCAGGAGGAAAACACATCCGAGTATTTCACTGAATTTAGATACACAGAGGCTCAAAGAAGGCCAATTACATGTACCTTGAGTAGATACTGCGGTTGGGATAATATTAAAATCAAATCTTTAGATCGAAAAGCATTATTTTAAAAATTAAATTAATATAATGCATCAAATTAATATTGATTGAAACCACCAAAAAAAAAATTGGACACCATCTATAAAAGGCAAGACAAAAAAAAACCTCAATAAAAGGCGACGAAGTCGTCCAATTATTTATTCCAATTTAAATAAAAATAATGCTACATATCGCTTTATTTTAAATAAAAGTTATGCTCAATAAAAAACAAAAGGAAAAAAAAGATTACCACACACGGAGATAATTTAAAATGAAAAAATTATGAATATTGATTTACTTACATAAGTCAAATTCTCCAAATTCATCAAATTAATAAAAATAAAGCTCATTTTTTATTTTTTATCATGCAAATTAAATAATTTGAAGCATGTTAAATATAAATTTTTTAATTTTTAATTTTTAATAATAAATTGGTTTTGAGTTTTTGAAAAAAGCAAATGACCGTGTTTTCTTTGAAAGAAAAAATTATATTTTTCACTTTGGGTAAATAAAAAATTGGCATTTTTTTTTTTCGCGTGTGAATTTTTGATTCACAGGTCCATAACCATAATGTCAAGCCTAAAAGTTATGAGATGTTCTTTGACGATCGTAATTTCGTTTTTTATAAAAGTCCTTTTATAAAATCGGTAAAGGAAATGAAATGATTGGGTTTTTGATATTTTAAATAAATAGCTCATTGGCATAAAAATAAATTAAAAACAGATAAAACGTTGAACTTGTAAATTAGTATTTTTAAAATCGGTCGAGATAATGAAAAAATTAATTGGATAGTATACAAAATTGAAATAATAAATAAATAAGGTTAGATTTAAAATCGTTAATAGCTCTTGTTTGCTAGGACGACCACGCTTTACTTTAAGGCATTCTTTTTTAATTAATAATAATAATAATATTTTTGGGTGTCATCTTAATAATATCCGGTGTAAATATTTTTTTAATCAATGTTTTTAATAAGATATTTTTTTTTTACTTAATAAGATATAGACGTGCATAATTATTTTGTATAATTAATGAAAATTGTCTGCCATTTTTTGTTGATAACTGATAAACATTTTTATAACTGATAATGCATCTTAGTTTAAGTCAAATGAGTTGATCAAGTAAATCAGATGTTCTAATGATATGTTATTGGGCAATTATAAGTTGGAAGGAATCGGGTTATTGGGCAAATCGTAATTTGGAAGGAATCGGGTTATTTGGGCAAATCGTAATGAGAAGGAATCGGGGTATTTTATTTTCCAATGAAATTCGTTTGCACGTCTTGATTAGAATCAAAATGCCAAATTGGTCACTTATTGCAATGCGAAATTGGATCAATTCCATACTAAATTGGATCAATGCCAAATTGGACAATATTATTGTCACTTATGCAATGCCGAAACGCCAAAACCTATTAAAGGTATTTTTTTAAGATTTTTACTTAATATGGTTCGAGCGGCGGCTTTTTTTTTCGATTTACATACATTTGAAATAAAAAATAAACAAAATATGCTTAATATAATATAATTAATGTATATTATCACTAAAATTATAAATTTACTCTTTGTTCAAATCAAATTTTTAACAAAATTTTTTCTCTCTATTACTTTCAAATGAATAATGTTCAATATGATTATCAGCAAACCACTGCCTCACAAATGCCCATAATTACTTCTGGTCAAACTGGCATTACGACTACTGGGAATGAACAAAGGGTAAGTATAAGAATAAGAATCATTTACACACAAAAAAAAAAAAAAACTTAATATTTTAAAAGAATATAATAACTTACATAATGTGGGAGGTAACAACTTTTGGCGATTGCAGAATTTGTGGGTAACAAATTACGCGTGATTGCGATTAGCGTAAATAGGAAAAGTCATTATTAAAAAATGAATCGCATATAAGTAATTTGCTTTGTTTATAAATTAGGTTGACCAAGAAGGAGATAATTACATTACTAATGATAATGTAAGTGTTGATCAGCTTAAGCCTTCATTTACATATAAGTCCTTAATTGGTCAAGCTATTTTGGCTTCTCCTGATGAGAAACGTCAGTTAAAAGAAATACGTAAATGGATTGCCGAAACTTATCCATTCTATAAGACGGAAAATGAAAGTTGGAAAGTATGTATAATAAAATTAACAAAACTTCCCAATGTTATTGAATTGCACTAATAATATATTATTAATAATAATATTAATAATATGTTTATAGAATGCTATTCGACATAACCTAACCCTATGCCCTGCTTTTCACCGTTGCGAACGAAAGGACGGAACGACAAGAAAGAAAGCCTGGACAATTCCTAATAAATATCGGGAATGTTTTATCAATGGAGTCTATATTAACTATAAGGCCAAAGAAATTAAGGCACGTGAAGAAAGTGCTGCCTTTGGGTCGGGTGAAATCCGACGATCGGATGTACAAAAACCGACTCCTCCTCCACGACTGTCCGCCTCTTCTCCAAATTTATCAACGGCTCCAACACAATCAATATCTGGTTCTGGAAGCATACTTAGACCTGCACCTCGCCAATCTGAACTAGCATACAATAGGTACATGCAGGAAAATTCATACCTTATTGCTACTGAAGCAGTAAATAGTTCTTTGCAAGCTCCATACAATTATGTTAATATGTCTATGGTTGAGAATATCCAAAATACTGGATTCTTGAATTATGAAATTGAAACGGACAAAACAGAAATGACAACCTGGGAACTGGGTGTTACTGAGTATTGTAGTGATACAGGACTTGAGTATGTTCCAGAAAGTCCAGATTTTATTTACACAGATTCTGAAAATTAGTGTAAGTTGGCCCAGAAACCCGCGACCTCGGTTACATCGACCAAGGCATTTTTATGGCTTATGGAATTATGTTCAAATTATATTTTTAAATTTTTTTTTTTAATTTTAATTTGGAACACTATTTTTTGGTTGACCTATTTTTTTTGTATACCCTTTTCATGAAGGGTTTTGTAAAAAAAAATGGGATTATATACACTTCCTGCTTTACTTAGACATGTCAAATTCAACAATTCAGATCTTTTAATTTTAGAATCCGATTAGTACTTAAGAATTAACTTGATAATTATCTCATTTCTTTTAACAATAAAGATCCTGTAAGGGAATCAATTTTTTACTTTATAATTATTTTTTATTTTAAATAGCATAATGAACCATTCAACAAGATTATAAATTAGTTTTCTTTGGTGTTTATGCATTTCATATTTTTATAACTTGCATTGAATGTTGAAAAAGATGATAACGATAATGTCATTAGTAAACAATTGTAATATGATAGCATATTCATTTCTAAAAAGTACTTCCCTCTATTTTTCTCTATTGTCGTTTTTTTTTTTATCAGTATTTTATATATTCTATTATACATAATAAAAATCTCTTTTTTTTTGATATACAGAATATACGGAATACATATCACAGTCACATTATGGGATAAAAATTTTTATTTAATATTATAAAAATATACTGTATTTCACACATGTAAATTAAATTTTAACAAAATAAGCTTCGGTGAATTTGTTTAATTTAAAGTTTTTTCTGATTTACCAAAAACTTCTCGAAAAGATGATCTTATGATTCCTCCCTGTTGTCCTTTTTTGCGTCGTCAATAATGATTTTTTTATCACATTTGAAAAAATGAGGTTCATAATCAAAATCTTTTTATGATTATCCGATTAATTATTTAAAATTACTACAGAATTATTCTTATATCTGGCATTATAAAGAATTATAAATTATAAAGTTCATTTGTAATTTCGTCAATTATGAAGTCATGAAATATTAAAATATTAAAAATGTTAAAAATATTAAAATGAAGTATAATTGCATTTTTAAAACTTTATACAGAATAATTTTTATTTTCTCAGGGTCATTGTTTTGGTTCTATTATTATACTGTAAACATTTATTTATTTATATGTACACATCCGTAAAAACGTTTTTGTGCCAGGATGAATAAACAGTTATCCTGGATAATTCATCCCCGTGACTCCGTGCCGCCTCACTATTAAATTGATTTACGTTCGACATGCGCCATGACTAATCAGATAATTTTGAAACTGACTAAAAAACAAAGATTTTACGGTCCGACTCATCATTGCCTAAGTGTAACCTCAGGAACTGATGGCCAAAACCCATCAGATGTAATTATTATATCTATAACTATAATTATCATTATATTTGCATCCTAAGTTAATCCACACTCTAAATTTATACATCGTGTTTTTTTCTATTTGTTCTAATTTATTATATTTCCCTTCATTAGATTCTACTAAATCTAAACTGTCATTGTATTCTAACATTTTTCCCTCTTTTTTTAAACTGCTTTTCCTTTTTTTTTTTGTCTTTTCAATCTATTTGTAATATTATTTTCAGTTTCCCATAATGTCACTTTTTCACATCATTCCTTTCAGTGGTCTTTTAAGTATTCTTTGAAGTTGACCATCCCTTCAATAATTGTTTCCCTATCCCTTTCCCTAGATTTCTACATTGATGTAACTTTAAATACTAATGAGTTTGATATGTATCCCTTAATTAATTCATGTAATGTTGGTATTTTTATTATTATTTTATTTGTAATTTATATTTTTATATCTACATTTATATTAATTTATTATTTTTATTATTAATAGAATTATTTTTAATTTTGTTAATTTTTGTGGAATTTAATAAATAATCTGTGGATGATGATGGACTAAGATAAATAAATAAATATATAAATATTATTATTATTGTTATTAAGTTCAATAAAGGACGGACATATAAGTACATGAATATTATATTTATCAACATTGGATTTATCATAATAACAAAAATTTACATTTATGAAAAAAATAATAGTTTCTGTTTATTTTTAGAAGTAGCATGTCAAAGTCGTTCATTTAGATATTTAGAATATAAAAATTTGTTATGAAGGTGGATACTTTGAAGGGATATATTTTTTTATTAAATATTATAAATTATTAATTATTACTAATTAATGTATCACGACATCTAAGTTGGACCCAGACGTTTTTATTATTATTTTATTTGTATTTTATATTTTTGTATATGCATTCATATTTTTATTATTATTATTTTATTAATAGAATTTTTGTTATTTTTTTTTTTGTTTTATCTTAAAAAATCATCATCCGTACAATAAGGGATGAACATGAATTATCAACATTGGTTTTTTTATAATAACAAATTTACATTTATGGAAAAAATAATGTTTCTGTTTAATTTTAGAAGTATTGTTCATTTAGATATTTAGAATATAAAAATTTGTAATGAAGGCGGATACTCCGGATACTCTGAAGATATATTATTTTCTTTATCATGTATTTACTAGTTAATGTGTCACGACATCTAGGGTTATTTTATATTTTTATATACAATTATATTAATTTATTATTTTTATTATTTTTATTATTAATAGAAATGTTGTTGATTTTTATGGAATCTTAATAATAAAACATTATAAATAATCTGTACCTATGATTTTCTAAGATAAAACATATTTGTATAGAATTTTTTGTACACTTCACGCATTCAGAAATGTTTTTTTTATTAATAAATAATAATTAAATAGATTAAAAAATATTATTATATCATTATTATTACAATAAAAATTTACATTTTTGGAAAAAATAATATATAAAAATAAAGAAAAAGATTGAAAATGTGAAAAAGTGGTAAAAATGATGAAAAAGAAAAATTTAAAGAAACGATTGATTAATTTCCCGAAACAACTGAAAATACTTTTTGGGTCCTTATATTTAATGAAACTGTTCCACTTTTTAATATCATTGATAATTTTCATAAAATAAATTTTTATTAGATTTATTACGAAAAAAAAGACGACGATAAATTTATTACTTTTGAATAAATAAAAACGATATTGAAATTTTTATATAACGAAAGTGTTTGTGTTTGCGAAAAACGATCATATAATACATAATTAAATATAATAACATATTATCATAGCCATATTTGAATGTAAATTTCTAAAATAATTAAGAATAATATCATTTGTACCAAAGATCTAAACAAGAATACTAATATAAGACGCTTCTATCGTCAAGAAAGCTATCTTAACAAGCATGTAGAAATGCTCGAAAGAAAGAATAGATATTAAATAAGAAAAAGAGAATGGTATTGATAAAAAAATTAAATATAATAAAGAGAAATTATTTGTTAATAGTAGCAAAGACGTAAATATATAACTTAGATCTAACTTAGAAAGTAGTAAAAATTTATTATTTAAAAAATCGTATTTCAATTCAAATATCAATTATTTTTTTTTTCAGGTGACGGCAAGTCGGAAAGAATTTATCTTTATTCTATTTATATAACTTTGTATTTACTATCATTTATAAATAAAAGAGGAGACTCTGTTAGTCGTTAAAAAAATAAATAGAAGACATATATGTAAATTTATCACGTACTTCATTTATATATTCAGATAATAAGCTTGAGTAATTTAATGGGACTTTACTCTCTGTGCTAGATTAGAATATTCCAACTTTTCATGCGTTGTGGAATTTTTCCATAAGTGATTCATGGCTCGGCCTATAAGGATAGCATTAAATTCTCCTATTCTCTTGCATTCCTTTGCAACGGAATATCTGAATATCATATAGGCATGGCATCTGTTACGGTCGCGCATAGGCTTCTTATAATTAAAAAAGTTTAAAATTTCATCAATTTCAGGAGGTGGATGTATATTATTTAGGTTTATGTTTACAAGTAGTTCTTCGAAGTTGCTCATTTAGATAATTTATAAAAATTTTTAATTTTTATAAGGATTACTGCTTTTATAATTTTACCTACTGTAATGATTAGTGAAGAATAGAATAAAATTTGACGAGTATTTATATTTTTTAGAAATAGTTTCTAATTTAAAATCAGTTGAAGTTATTTTATATTTTTGTTTATAGATTTTTTTGAAGTATATATACCTTACCTGTGTTTATTGATATGATTACTTTTTATTAGTGTAACGATATTATATTTATAAAATTTGTTATATATTTTATTTATATAAAAATTTATTATATATTTTTATAGGGGAAATTTGAAACGATTTAAATTAGTGTCACGATTTCAATGAAAATAAATATTAATTTATCTTGGAAAAATTTTTATTAAATTTTATTTGTTCCTTATGTTAATTTCTTCTTATATCATTCATCATATTCATTCGTCTTAACATCTATCAATTATACTGGTTGCGGTATTTTACAAACAAATAATATTATTCTCTTTGCCCGACCCGTCTTCTTTCATTAGTCATAGGCGATTATTACATTGGTAGTGGATTTTTTTGTCATTATTTCTTTTTAATAAATTATTTTTATTATTTATTTTATATCATTCATCATTCATAACATAAAACATTTTTATTTTTTATTTTTAAGAAGGATACATATACACATTTATGTTCGTGATGGAAAATTATTTACAAATTTACAAAATATATTTCTAACTTTCTTATATTTGTAAATAATCCTCATTCAAAATTTTGATCATACTTTGTTAATGGTAAAATATAAACCATCTTATATATAGATGCTAATAATAAATTTCAAATTTCCCTACCAGATAATCTCCTTCAAGAAATACTAACTAATAATAATATCATTACCCAATAAAACCATGAAAAATAACATATAGACATGAAAAAATATATGTAAATCGCTATCATTAGTAATTCTAAGATCGAATGAATTGATTATTGATAAAATGTGTTTTCTTTCTAATAGTGCAAAAATAATAATAATTATTCACGAAATTTAAAATGTATTACTTACTTCCTTATGCATGGCAGTATATATAATTTATGTTTATAAAAATTTGTTATGGGCGAAAATATATATGTATTTTTATTATGTATTTGTAACAACTTGTGATGTAACAACCTCAGGTGCCAATTACATTAAGATATACAATTTAAATTTTTTTTATTAATTAGGTTAAGGTTAATAGGTAGTTAATTAAAAAAAAATTTTTAACTAAAATATTTGAGTTACAATTACTATGATAATTTTATTTTTTTATAAGTACGTAATTATTTGTGACAACGTGTTATATAACGACTTGTAATTAGCCAATCAAATTTTGGTTAATGTGATGGTTGTTACAATTAAGATACATAACATGTTGTGACAACTAGATTCATCCATTAATGAGTCACGACAGATATCTAGGTGTTTTTTTATTATTATTTTATTTTATTTTTTATAAACAATACACATTTATATTAATTTACTATTATTAATAAAAATATTATAAAATGAAATATTGATCCCATGATTTCTAAGATATACTTCATAAATTCAGACGTGTCTTTTTTATAATATAACAAGGGCAATATGATTTCATATTGGTAGTCACATGAATATTATCAATTATTATCTAGGGGTAAGTTATTAACATCCATCTGTGATCGGAAAAATAAATCTAAATCAGTTGTTATAAAAAGAAAATTCTTTTTTTTTATAATAACAAAAAAAAAATAGAAAATAATATATTAAAGAAAATGGTTAAAAAAATTGTATGCAAAGAATGATAAAAGTAATGAAAAATAAAATTAACTATCTGTTTAAAGAATGTATAAAATAAAGGATTGAATGGAAATAAAGTAAACGCATTATTAGAATAGTAATTTTCCGAAACAAAAGAAACCATTTTCATAATTTTCATAAAATAAAATTTTATTAGGTTTAATAAAATAATTTAACTTTTCGAAAAAGACTACTAATCATTTAAACAAAACGATATTGAAATAATAATAATAAATCTAAATAAATTTTTTTATAACGAAATGATCATAATTAATTATTTATTTATCATGAAAATTGTTAAAGCTCATCAATAGTGATTGGTAAAATTAAATTTACGTGGGCAAAGTTAGAGTAAGGGAATTATGTAATTTTGCCTAGTGGTGACAATCACCCTAATATCATACCCATATTTGTGTGCGTTTAAATTTCTAAAATAATTAAGAATAATATTATTAATAGTTAGTGAATATATAAAATTCACGATGAATTGAATATTGATGTAAATTTGTTTTCTTTAAGAATTTTTCACGAAAATTTAAAATGTCTTCAATAAAGAGGAGACCTAAATAAATGTACTTTTATATGTATATTTAAGTATAAGTTTGAGTAAGAAAGTGATTCATCGATTTTAATTTAATGAGATTTTATTCTTTGTGCTAAAGTATAGTATTCTGACTTTTCTTGTGTTGTGGAATTTTTCCATAAGTGAAAAGTGGCTTGGCCTATAAGGGTAACATTAAATTCTCCTATTCTCTTGCATTCCTTTGTAACGGAATATTTAAATATCATATAGGCATGACATCTGCTATGGTCCCGCATAGGCTTCTTAAAATTAAAAAAGTTTAATACTTCATCAATTTCGGGAGGTGGATGTATATAATTTCTGTTTATGTTTGAAAGTAGAGTGTCAAAGTTGTTCATTTTAGATATTTCATATAAAAATTTATTATATTTATTGTCTTTTTATAATTTTCTACTGTAATGATTAGATGAGAATTTTAGAGAAATAGAATAGAATTTGAACAATATTTATATTTTTAAAAAATCGCAATTAATCTGAATTAGTGTTAATAATGGGTATTTTAAAATTATATGACTTCATTTTTTTAAAAAAATCTGACGATAAAAATAAAATGTTTAATGTGTGGATATGTAAATCCAGTGGACAATAGCAATTTCGATAAAAATTTATTATATTTTTATAATCATAATTAAACTACTCGCTTGACCTAGAATTTTTTTTATCATGTATTTATTAATTATTCTTAATTAATGTATCGTGGTAGACATCGAGGCGTCTTTTTTTATTATATCTTATATTTCTGTCAGCCTACGTAGATCTTTTTAAATTTACCAAGCGTCGATCTGAAGCACAGCACATACATTTATTATTATTACAATGGGTGTGTTCAAATTTGGATTGAGGTATCCAAATTTCAATCTTGGATAAAATCTCGTGAAGTAAATTCACATCTCATCTATGATATCACAATTACAATCAGAAACAGGGATGTCTTTTTTCTTTTTTTTTGATTAATTAAAAAATGTATCCTTAAAATAGACTCTTTTACACCCTAATAGGGTGACCCTATATAAATATAGTAGCTAGCACGTGATAAATTCAATTGTGAACTCCTTAAAAAATAAGAATTACGTATTATAGGGGTATAGATTCCATCGATTTTATGAATCATGTGATGTTTACTTTAAAAAATTTAATTTATATAGGGTGCATAGGACATTTTAAGGATCCTCAAAAAAATAATACCGATAGTCACATGAATTTTATCATTATTTTCACTTAAAATGAAAATCAAAAAAAAAATGATATGAGCCAGAAGATAAAAAAAAATAAATGTTCATTTTGTTATAATACATATATGAAAAAAAAGATTAAAAAATATTGTATTGCATGTAAAAAAGAGAAAAGTGATAAAAATGATGAAAAATAAATTGACTGACCGTTTAAAGAACGCATAAAATAAGGATGAAGAAATGATTGAGTGGGAATAAGGTAAACACATTATTAGAATAGCAATTTCCCAAAAAAATTGAAACATTTTCATATTTTTTTTTAACACGATAATTTTCATAAAATAAATTTTTATTAGAATTAATAAAATGATTTAACTTTTCGAAAAAAAAGATGACTGATAATTTACTATCTCTCAAATGAATAAAATGATAAAATAAAGTTAAATAACTTTTTTTTATAACCGAAAGTGTTTTAAAATGGTTGTGTTTGCGAAAAATGATCATATAATACATAATTAAATAAAACAATATTGAAATCTCAATAATATTTTTATAAAACGAAAGTGTTTGCGTTTGAGAAAATGAATAAAATACATAATTAAATATAATAATATATTTATCATAACCATATTTGCGTTTGTGTAAATTTCTAAAGTAATTAAGAATAATATCATTAATAGTTTCGAGATGGGATATAAAATTGACGATTAATTGATTATTGATGTAAATGTATTTTCTTTCTATAATAAGAATCATTCACAAAATTTAGAATGTCTTCAATAAAGAAGAGACTAGAACAAAATAAAATATATATTTGTAATATCATGTACTTTTATATTGTATATTTAGGTATAAGTTTGGGTAAGAAAGTAATTATTAATTTTAATTTAATAAGATTTTACTCTCTGTGCTAGACTATAGTATTCCGACTTTTCTTGTTGTTGTTGAATTTTTTCATAAGAGAAAAGTGGCTTGGCCTATAAGGGTGACATTAAATTCTTGCATTCCTTTGTAACGGAATATCTAAATATCATATAGGCACGGAATCTGCATAAGCTTAAAATTAAAAAAAGGTTAATTCTTCATTGATTTCGGGAGGTAGATTTCTGTTTATTTTTGCGAAGTTGCTATTTATATAAAATTTGTTAATAATTACCGTTTTTATTATTTTACTACTGTAATGATAGATGTGAATTTAGAGGAATAGAATAGAATTTAAATAGTAGTTATATTTTTAAAATCGAACTATTTTGTAGTAAATGAATATGTATAAATATTTTATTTTATTTTATTTATGAGAATTTAAAATTTCTATTTTATTTTAAAATAAAATGATATAATATATTCATTAATTGCATAAAAAGACAAAAACACTTCAATACTTTTAAAAAAACTGATTTTAAATCTGTATTTATTTATTATCGTGCTGTAAACATTTATTTATTTATTTATTTATAGTGACCACATTTCTTCGTCACTCAACATTTTCTTCTTCTAAAACTGGTTTCATGTTGATTTGGTAGATTTAACAATTAGATGAATGTGCTCATCATGGGTTGTATTTATCCGAAAAATAGAAATACTTAATATCATTTGATCCAGATCTCTATATGATAGAACCCCGAGGTGCACGTTGCCTTGGTTTAGTTCGCGGTAATAGTATCCTATTAACGGTGTTTTAACGATCCAAGAACAATATAAGTCAACATCGCAAATAGTGAGACAAAATTGCGTCTCTAGCATCTCCAATCACTTAACGAAATCAAAATTACTACTATCTGTTAACTTAATGTAGACTTAATCGTTTTTTTTTGACAAAGAAATTGAGCTTAAAGAATTGCGTCCTGCACTTTTTAACACTTCTTAAGAAATATCCCGATTGTATAACATTTGATACCCTCTTAGCACAAGAGTTATCTATTGGCAAGGTAATTATTTCATTTTATTTCGTAAGATTCAAATTTTTAATGCGGATTCATTTTAAAAAAAAATTAAAAACAACTATAAACGCCTATCAATTTTCTATTTTAGTCATTAGAAATTAAATAAATCCGCCCATAAGATAGATAAAGAGAATTTTATTAATTCGGAATAAAACAAAATTCAAATATTTTGCTCAAAGAAAACTATTAAATTATTTGCAAAATCTGGATTATGTAGATATACTGTATATATAAATAGGGTAGAAAAATATCGTCCCCAAACACTTGACGAAATTGTTTCACACAAAGGATGCTGTTTCAACAAGTACATATATATTTATATATATTGTTTATTTATATATCTTTTTAATTCCATTATAATTCTATTATATAGTCGGATGGTTCAAGTTGAAATAATATGGTTCTGGAAGTAATAATTAGAGATATATTTAGAGAGTGTATGATATATTGAGTTAGTGATATATTGAGTGAAAGAAATATAAGAGATATATATTGAGATTCAATTAATATAATTTGAGAAACTTTATTTTGAATTAAAGTTAAACGCATCAGATGATCGAGGTATCAATGGTATAAAGGAAAAATTAAAACGTATGCAAGTATGCAAAGAATGTTCAGGTATTATAATACTTATGATATACTATATTATGGTGATTAACGATGATAATAATATTTTAAATTATATTTAATAGCAATGGATTCAAACTTATTATATTGGATGAAGCTGACTCAATGACGAATTCAGCCCAAGACACGTTAAGACGAAGTAATTGATCTTTAATGTTTATGCTTTTATGTTTTTGAATGACTTTGAATAATTTATTGATAATTCTAACGGTTTTTTCTTCTTTCTCTTCTTGTGTTATCTTTTTTTAGTTGTTGAAAATATATCAGGAATGTTTGATTTTGTATTATATGTAATTATATTTCTAAGATCATTCCAGCAGTTCAATCTCGTTGTAAAAGGTTTCAATTTTCACCAATAAATGAAAGGAAGCAAAGTCCCACATAGAATATATAATTCAATGTGAAAAAGTATGCAATTATTAAAGATTTTCTATTATAGATTTATTGTCATTGACTACCGCATTTTAAGGTTTAACTAAATTATGATAAATTTCTTTTGTCAAGTGCAAATATATCACCGGATGGGATTTCTACCTTACATAGGATTGCTAATAGGGATATGAGAAATGATTTATTTGTTTTACAGGCATGTCATGCTTACATATAACTATATTTATGTTGATGAAACTGTGGTATATGAATGTACTGGAAATCTGGGAACTGGAGATATTAAATACTGTATATCATTAATACTGGTAAGTGAATATTCAATTCATCATTTTATGTTGTGTTCTTTAAATTATATTCTTTGATTTTAATTGTTCCAGATGTTCATAAATTAAAGTGAGAAAATGGTTTGCACTACAAGGTGTGAGAATTTGTAAGCTTGCAACCCAAGTATTTTAATAAATTGTCATTGAAAAAGGAAATGTAAAAAGTTGCCCTATATGAAAATCAATAGCATAAATTAGAAATGTTAATAATACAATATATTATTTAATTTCATAAAAATACATTATCCAATACATATAGAAATAATAATAGCTAAAATTTTCAAAAAAATATAAACTGTACTAATCAAATTACAATTAAGAAATTTCTATTAAATATGTAAATTGAAAATTTGTTTAAAATTTTGATTACATAAAGTAATCCAAA
Organism: Diversispora eburnea; assembly: GCA_910592015.1. NCBI lineage: Eukaryota > Fungi > Glomeromycota > Glomeromycetes > Diversisporales > Diversisporaceae > Diversispora > Diversispora eburnea. Next base: position 7,183 of record CAJVPK010000703.1, on the reverse strand, counting down.
TAAATTTTAACTTAATTATTATTAAAATTCAATTTATTTATATTAAATTTTAAAATAGAAGAAGGTTGAATATGTGAGAGTGAAGGTAAAGGATGGCTTGTAAGGTATGCTTCAGAATGAGTAGTTTCAGCAGATGATAATTCAAAATCTTCATCTTTCATTTTTTCATTTGCATTCAAAAACATAAGTGAATGTTTTGTTTCCTTATTAATCATCAATTCTAAAATCCATTCTTCTGATCTATCAAAAATCATTTCAGCATTTGGACGTTTGGTTGGATCTTTGTGCCAACATTCTTCCATTAATTCCACATAACATTGAGGTGTGTCTCTATTAATTTTTGGTCGAAGTCCATTGAAAATATCAGCTGCTAATTCTGGATCATATGCTCTTTTAGCAAATGGTATTTTTCCTGTTGAAATTATCCACATAATAATTCCAACACTATAAATATCTGAAGCTTGTGTATATTGATATTTATGTAAGACAATTCTTTTATATTTGACCTGTGTTAGTTGTACAATGCACAGGTCAAATATAAAAGAATAACCATACCAAAAAGGAATTCTGATTTTAGCTGATTTGTAATATCTGATATAATAGGATAGTTGATTTTTACTTATTTTTAGCTGATCTATAATATAGGAATTACCATTCAGTACAGTGATTCTTTTATATTTTATTAGTGATGCTTGACTGTTCTGTATGTAAATAATACTGAAGGTATATGTAAATCCCAATTAAATATATTATATATTTTTGTTAAAATGATTGTTAATGTTCTATTAAATCTTTTCACTAATTCATTTGTTTAGAGATGATAAGGTCTATGTTTTATTCTAAGTTTGTTGCACAATTCACTTATTAATTTATTTTTAAAGTGACTTCTTTGATCTATTAATATTATCTTTGGTATTCTATATTTACAAATTATTTCTTCAAATACAAAATTAGCTACATTTTCTGCTATTGCTTTATCTAAGGTCTAACTTAACAATTTTGTAAGATGTTCTATTGCTACTGCCATTTTACATGTTCCCCAAAATTGATTTCTAATTTTTGGGGTATTTTGTCTTTTTTGATATTTACTTAGAATCTATTCTATATATGAAAGTAAAAAAAATACCTAGTTAAGTATATCTTTAATCAAGGAATTTATCTGGGTGGTCAAAAAATTTCAGGTTTTAAGTAAAATAGTTTTGTCTTCTATAAAAAACTATTTTGACTTTTTCTTCAAAATTGCAATTTTGGGGCTTCAAAATAATTTTGTATGCAAGTATAACTACCATATACTTGTTTTTCTTGTTGTTTCAGATAATGGTTCTACTATATCTATTCTTATTTCACTGGTCAAAATTTATAAATAGTACACCTATTGAATACTCGATAGGTAACAAATAGGTATACTATTCATCTTGAAGTTTGATATATCAGATACCCAATAGGTATACTATACATATATAGTACATATATTGGATACTAATAGGTATACTATATATGTATAGTATACACTTCAGGTATCTGATATGCTAAACTTCAAAACAAATAGTAGATCTATTTGTCACTTATCTGTCACCTATCTGTCACCTATTGGATACCTGATAAGTGTACTATTATAAATTTTAACCAGTGTTTGTTCAAATGATTATATTCTGTCTATCAGTTTAATGGTTTATTTCTTTAGGTTTTTCAAATCTTTGACAAATATTACATGTTCCAATATATTCTATTATGTCATCATATATCTGATTCCAATAGTATTTTCTCTTCTAAATATATGATTATTTGTTAACATAATTTCTCATTTATTTTTATAGTCTTAATAAGAATAAGGTATCTACATTTGTATTTGTTTTTTCAGGTCTATTTTTATTTCAAAGTCAAATGGTAATACTTTTACTATTCACTTTGTTATTTAACTTTTTATTTCCTTTATATTATTTTTTTTTCAAATATTATATTGCTATATGATCTTTTAATAATACAAAGTGTTTATATTCTAGGTAATATTGAAGCTTTTCCATAGCCTATACTATTGCATTTAATTCTAATTCTGTTGGATTATAATTCTTATTAGTTCTCCTATACTTTGACCTTGTATGAGCTACTACATATTCTTTTTCTTCATCATCTATTTGCATTAATATTGCCCTAAATCCTTTTGCAGATCCATCAGTCATTAAATAAAGTGTTCTATTGAAATCTGGATGTCTTAGAATTGGTGTTGTTATTAAAGCCTGTTTTAATGTTTTAAATACTTCTCTTGTTTTTCAGTTCATTTAAATCATTCATTTTTCTTTACTAATTGATTTATTGATCTAGCTATTTGTGCAAAGTTTTTAATGAATTTTTAATAATATGAAGCAAGTTCCAAGAAACTTCTAATCTTTGTTACTGTAGTTGGTCTTGAAAAACCTTTTACTTTATTTATCTTTTTGGAATCTGGTTTTATTCTATTTTTTCCTACTATATGTCCTAAAAATGCAAGATCCATTTTCATAAATTCACATTTGCTTGGTTTAATTTTAAGTCCTGCTACTTTAATTTTTTGAAATACTTTTCCAGTTTTCCTTAATATTCAAATGTTTTTGAATAAATTATTATATTATTCAAATATACCATTACTTCAATATTAATTATTCCATTTAATACAGTATTTATTAACCTTTGAAAAGTGGCTGGTACATTGGTTAGTTCAAAAGACATTATTATAAACTCATATATTCCTTGTTTTGTAACAAAATCAATTTTCTGTTGGTCTTGTATTTCTGTTTCCACTTTCCAATAGCCACTTGTTAAATCCAGGGTGATAAACCATCGGGCTTCTCCCAAGGTTCCTAACATATCATCTATTTGTAGTATGAGGTGAGCATCCTTTTTGATTACATTATTTAACTTTCTATAATCTACACAAAATCTGAGTTTCTATTTTTTTTTCTTTATTAATACTACCAGTGAAGTCCAGAAGCTATATAATTTCCTTATAATTCCATCTTCAATAATCTTTGCATCTCCTTATCAATATATTTTTGGTTAACAGGATTTGTCCTATAGTATTATTATATAATTGGTTTAATATTTTTCTCTATTTCTGTTTCATATCTAATTATATTAGCCCTTCCCAATTGATGTATTTCCTCTGCAAATATTTCTTCATAATCTTTTATTAATTTGTTAGATTTTTCTTTTTGTTTTTCATCTATTTTTTTTATCTTAAATTCTTTAAGTTTTACTATATATTTATTAATGGTGATTCTTCTATTTGTAATCTTTCTTCAAAATTATTGTCTATTTGTTAATTATTCAAATAAATTCTTTAATTGAAAATACATTATTATTTTTATATATAGAATAGATATCTCAAAAATCTTAAAAATTGAAATACTTTGAAATCAGAAATCAATTTGAAAACATATTTATGTAATACTTTTAACTACCATTATAACTAGTTAAGTTAAAGTCATATCAATATATAAAAATATATGATGTACTATTGAAGAGGAGCATTACAATAAAATTGCATGTATACAAGATTGTAGAATTATATAGTATAATCATGTTTTACAATCAAACAAATAAACAATATAATTGATTCTTTTTACCTGTCTTATTTCATTTTTATAGGTAATTATTTCATTCATATATAGGCTTATTAATATTTTATTATTTATTTTGTATTGTTCATCATTCAACATAAAACATTTTAATTTATTTTTTTAAAGCATGTCATTCTTTGTTAGGATCGACCAAAAATTTAGTGTGATTTTCAAAAAAAGATAAATTACATCTGCTTTGGGTGAATTTCCATTTTGAGCGAATCCTTTTAGGAATTTCTACAGTATTTCTTTTTTGGGTGATTCCGATTAGGTTTAAATCGCCAAAATTATTTATAAAAATATATATCTTCATTTTTTTTTGTTTTACAACATATATTTCTAACTTTCTTATATCAAAATATAAACTATCTTATATATGTGAAATGCAGATGCGAATAATAAATTCCAAATTTCCCTACCAGACCAGATAGTCTTCTTCAAGAAATACTAAACTATGACAATTACCTAATAAAACCATGAAAATAAGATATAGACATGAAAAAATAATAATAAAATATATGTAAAAAATTATTATTTGTTAAATATTAAATATAATAAAATGCGTAAATCGTTATATCAAACTCTTATTTAAGAACATCATTAGTAATTCCAAGATCGAATATATATATAAAATTCACAATGAATTGATTATTGATAAAATGTGTTTTCTTCTAAGTGTAAAAAAAAAATAATCATTCAGGAAATTTAAAATGTAAATTTACCATTGATTACTTTCACATTGCATATAAGGAGGTTTATCTAATTTCTGTTTGTAAAAATTTGTTATGGATGCGAAAATATTGTTTTAATATTTTTTTTATATTATTATTTTTATTAAAGAAATATTCTTAATTTTATGGAATCTTAATAAAATATTATAAACAATCCGGTGATGAAATATTGATCTCATCATTTCTAAGATAAAACATACATGTAAAGATTTTTTGCTTACTTCATACATTCAGAAATGTCTTTATATTAAAAAATAAATAATTTAAAAAAATATAAAAAAAACTTTTTTTTTATAACAAAAAATATACATGTATGAAAAAAGAATGACATATAGATGAAGAAAAAAATTAAAAAAATTTTATGTAAAGAATGACAAAAATGATGAAAAATAAAAATTGACTGTCTGTTTAAAGAACGTATAAAATATAGGATTGAATGGAAATAAGGTAAACACATTATTAGAACAGTAATTTTCCGAAACAACTAAACCATTTTCCTATCTTTTGATATAATTGATACTTTACATAAAACATATTTTTATTAGATTTAATAAAATGATTTAACTTTCGAAAAAGACGATATTGAAATAAAATAAATCAAAATAAATTTTTTTTATATAACGAAAGTTATTTAAATAGATTTATCTTAATTATTTTAGAAATTTACACACACTCAAATATGGCTAAGAATAATATTATCGATATTGAATATATAAAATTCACAATGATTTAATTATCGATGTAAACATTTTTTCTTTCTATAAGAATCATTCACGAAATTCAGAATGTCTTTAATAAAGAGGAGACTAAAATAAATAAAATATATATGTAAATTTATCATGTGCTTTTAAATTGTATATTTAGGTATAAGTTTAAGAAAGTAATTCATTAATTTTAATTTAATGAGATTTTACTCTCTGTACTAGAGTAGAGTATTCTGGCTTTTCTTGTGTTGTGGAATTTTTCCATAAGTTAAAAGTAGCTTGGCCTATAATAGTAACATTAAATTCTCCTATTCTCTTGCATTCCTTAGCAACGGAATATCTAAATATCATATAGGCATTGCATCTGTTATGGTCGCGCATAGGCTTCTTAGAATTAAAAAAGTTTAAAATTTCATCAATTTCAGGAGGAAGATGTATATTATTTAAGTTTATGATCTCACGTAGTTCTTCAAAGTTGCTCATTTAAATATTTTATATAAAATTTGTTATACAAAATGTTTTTTATAATTTTCTAATGTTATGATTAGATACAAAATTCGAGAACAAAATTTGATCAGAATTTATAATTGAATCCTATACTTAGTTTATAGACATTTTTGGTAATGATAAATGAGAATTATTATTATTTTTCTTTAATAATAATTTCAGCCTCGACTACTTGTAAAGAAAACTTTTGTGGATTCATACTATCACGGGAACATTTAATTATTCAAACGATCATATAGTAATAGCACCTTGATGGATACTTTTCTATTTAAAGTGTCATGACAGGGAGTTTTTTTAATTATTAGTATGACGGTATAACACAATAATACAAGATGTCATCCAAAAGATTTTAAATAAGAGGTTTAATATAAACTAAAAGTTTATTCTATCAGGGAAGAAGTTTAATGTGTTGCGACAGAAATCTCGGAAAATTTTTTTATTATTACTAGTATGACGATATTGCTATTAATTAAATATTTATTATTACAGTACATGAAATTTTAAATAAGATAAAACAAAAAAAAATCGAATAATTTTAAATAATAAATTGTTTGTATATTATAACGTCTCGATGGATATTTTTTATTATCCAATAATTTAATGTGTCACGACATAAATATCTTTTGTCATTATTTTAATAAATCCGAGCGTTACACCCCGTGACTCAATAAATATTCTGTGGTATGGTGCGCGCAGTCTAAACGCATCCATAATTTAATTATTCTTTAAAATGTAAAGGTTTTCTTATATGAACTTTAAATGTAAAAAGAATATGTAATTTAATTGTTAATCCACCGATGAATCGGAGTGCGCCGGAATCTAAGCTTCCTACCATCAATTCTCAAGCTAGACGAATAAAATTTTTTTCAAACCAAATTTTGGGATTGTAATTATATTACCAGAGTTTTTATTATAAACTATTAAGCTCAAAGTTTTAAAAATGACTATAAACATTATCAATTGGCAAAATTTTAGCAAAATCGCCCCTAAAATTTTTGCTTAGTAAAATCTATCAAAATATATTCCTAAAATGTTTCTTAGTTCTTATAAAAAATTATTCTAGAAAATATAAATATTTGATACAGAGCTCTGACAATTTTAAAGCTGTTTAAGGCAATATAACAATTATTCCGTATCTTTTTGGTTAATTTTTTTATAGAAATATATTATATATGCTTTGGAGTATATATGGATAAATTTTAAATATTTTTTTTAAGAAAAAAATCGTTGACGATTTTGCGAAGATTGCTAATTGGTGAGTTTATTAATTTATATTAATATGCTCCAACAATATAATTACGATCCCAAAAATTTATTTTAAAAAAAAATTTTATTCGTCTGGGTTGAAAATTGGACATAGATATGTACAGTACTCGGCGGATTAGCAATTAATAGCTTTTAATGAATACTATCAACTAACGTATTTTGTTTTAAAGTTTCATATATTTTTTATTGAGAAGATATGATTTTAAATAATGTACTTTTAAAATTTTCAGCATTAATATAAAAAAAATTATAAATAATCCACAAAATTTTCAGTGCGCGCATTTCATTTTTTAACACTAATTAGAGCGTCCTTATTCTGGACCCCTGGTTCAGGGTGAAATTTATGAACCCCCGGGGTTCAGGCAAATTATTCTAGACC
>CAJVPK010000702.1:0-23482 GCA_910592015.1 Diversispora eburnea | reverse complement strand
TTGTGTTATTAATTTAGCCATAGCCAGTTGTATTAAATGTATTTGTAGTTTTTATAAATTTGTTTAATTTTTATCAATTGCAAAATAAATTGTTTAATAAAACATGACTCCATTGGAATTAAAAAAAAAAAAAAAAAGATACCTAATAGATTAAAAATTATATGCCATATACCTAACTAACAGATAAATAATATTTTACTAGATATGACACCTTCAAAAAATCTTTAACCAAAGAATTTATCTAGGTGATCAAAAAATTTCAGATTTTAAGTAAAATAATTTTGTCTTCTATAAAAAACTATTTTGACTTTTTTTTCAAAATTGTAATTTCAGGGCTTCAAAATAATTTTGCATACAAGTATAGTTAGACAGTTTAGTTCAGAGTTAGAGTTAGAGTTTTAGAATTATAATAAAATATTCTTTTGCATTACAGTTTTAATTTGTTAAAGTGTTAATTGTTAATTGATACACTGCCTATTAACAAGTCTTATACCACTGTTAATAGTTAAATCATCTCTTTCATAATTGACCATACATAATTCCTTTATATAAACTCTTCTTATTTTTATTAATTAATAGTTTAAGTTATATTTGTGTAATTTATAAAGTAGTAAATTAGTTTAATAGTTTAAGTCTTTGTTACCATCATCCTTCTACAAAGTTAAAGGTTTAGAAGGGTAACAGTATTTATTATTTAATAGATTTGAAATTCAGTAATTATTAATCTTAATTTTTATATTCAAATCATATATTTAAGAAAGTAAATAAATAGATATCAAATATAAACATGATAAAATTATGTATTTTTAATAATTATAATAAATATATATACAAATATATTTAATAAAAAATTAAATATACTAAAAATACTTTAAGTTTGAAATGTTTAAAAATTATTTATAAAAAAATATTGATGCTTTATTCTATTTCATCTTTTTTTTACTATTAAATCGTGTAGGTAATGGTCAATAATAATTTATTTTTCAGATGTCACATATGTAATATAAAAACATCGAAGTGAAACAAATCAGCCCATATGTTAATCATGTAAAAAACCTTAACCAGTTAATTACAGTCAAAGCAGTTAACTGTTAATGGTATCAATTTCTACCTGTACAAATAGAAAAATTCAATTTTGATAACACACCTCAAAAATTGGTCAATTTAACATATGTTATTTGTTGCTGTTGAAGCAAATGAAAAAAGAAAAAGCTCAACTAAAGAATATAATTCAGAGTTCACAAAAAATCACAAAAAAAGATATATAATAATTTTATGCAAATTTATATTAATATTTGAAAATATTTTTTAATAAAAAAAATATACACAAGTTGAATGAAATTATTTAACAAATTTAGAATATTGTATATTTGATATTTGTTAGTTGGATTTTATTATTATATTTATCTTAGACATGTTCTAAATTTTATACCTGGTTTAAAAGAAAACAACTTGCAAGAAATACAATGCTGCAAGAAATGATGTAAAATTTTTAGAACGTGTGATGAAGAAATCGGAATGATCATCCCAGTAGCACAAATAATATTATAGTATTTATGACCTCCATAAAATTATTCGCATATTTCCGAAATTTTGGGGAAGGAATACGTAAACATTGAATTTTATTTGTCTTTATTTGGGTAGTATAAAAGCCATGGCCTATTTTTTTTTTTTGCAACATAGCCCAAATTAACAACCCACCAGGAGAGCGTTTTATGATCCCAGTAACACAGATAACATTTTATTAATATTATATGTATTGGGTCAGGAGAAAAGCGAAGTGTTCCAAAAATTTTCCCCAAAAATCATAACACGGTTAACAAGTACAATTTCGCGGCTTAATAATTAACACTGCTTGCGATTTTTACCAAAATTTTCAGTATCTTCAGTTTCTATATTTTTTTACAAGCCCTCTTCAGGTATCTAAATTTTTCGAGTAACATTTGTGCTTGATTTGTTATTTTGTTATTTTTAAGGCTGAGTAATTAACAACTTATCATTTTTTGCGCCAAAATGTTATCGAATTTCCTTTTTAAACTTTATCAAACTTAATCAGTTTTTTTTTTTTTTTAAGTGATTGTTCGCCTAATTTTTACGGCTTTATTTCATATTTCTTGGTTCAATCCAAGTTCTTTGCCTAAGCTTTAAGCAAAAAAAAAGAGATCATGCCACGGGAACTCTCTGCTCTTGCTTACCTTTTACCTTCCAAAAATTATTTATTAGATTCCCCTCAGATATATAAATACAATACTTTTATTGAAAATTCTACTTCTTTACATACGTCATCGTATGCTTTTGATTGTATAAGCAATATTAACTTTTTTAATACTAATACCGACTCTACCATTAACATTACCCCATTTGATATCAATAAAAATCACTTTATCGATATTGACTCTACTAGTAAAAACAATACAATATCTTTTCGTATTTTATTAAAAAGAATTATATCTAGTGGATTCTCTTTAATAAAAATGAATATTAATCTACATCCACCTGTTGGTTCAATAAAACCCGTGATTTATTATAATGGAAAATTTCATCTCGTGGAAGAAGATACTGCTGCCAAATTTCATTTTGATACCGATTATGCATTATTTCAAATTTATAATCTAAAAGTATGTATATAATTTTCTAACTAAATAGTTATGGATATCTCTCTATCTCTAAAAAAATTTTATAATTAGGGTAGCAAAAATGATTTCATTGAAGCCATTACTGATTTAGCAGGACCTTCCAGTACTATATCATTCTTGAATGATTTCGTGAGAGTTTTTACAAGGAATTTGGAAAGTAAGATAGAATTAAGAGCTGGTTCAGTTAATAACACATTGGACCCTAATAGATTAAAGGTATAACCTCATTCACTTATATATATATAATTTCCTTCTTTTTTTTTCGTAATTTCTTTATCATATCTTTTCTCAATTGTATAAAGATAAAAATTAAATTCAGCAATAAATCTCATGCAGACTTAGTAGACTTCTTAGCAAACTCATCGAAAATTGCATCATTAACATTAAACGGTTTCACTGATTGGATACCATTAGATAGTACAAGTTATGAATGTATTCTAAAATCTTCAACGCGAATCGGTAATATTGATAATATAGCATCATCATCATCATCATCGTCAAGGTTTGAAGCGTTAATAAAATCCGAAGAAGAACGTCAAAATTCGATTCTTAGAGCATTGGGTGATACAATTGATCCCATAGTCTTAGATGTAGCAATTGACGATTTATTAGATGATTTCGCGACAGGTGCATTTGAAAAATTATTTCCAGGACCAATTCTAAATATTAATAGAGATAGTAAAAAAAATAATGGGAAAGTTGTAATGACTACAGTGATAACTAGAGGAAGGTATTCGTTTGATGAAAGTATGGGAAAGATTTTCATTGAGATATTGAATGCTTTAATTCAGGATCGAAGATTGGAGAAGAATTTTGATGAGGTAAATATTAATTTAATCATCATATTTATATATTTTAATTATTGGTGTAATAAGAAGACAATAATAAGAGTAAAAATTTTAAGCCAAAATTTCCCTTATTAGCATACATATGATTCATATTTCTTGTTAGTAGTCAGATTACTAAATCTAATTAGAGATTTGGTACACCTCAATGAAATATACGAAGATTTTCATTCACCCAGAATGTGTCCTTTATTCTCGAATTCAATAAAATATATGAAAGTTAAATATGTGGAAAGTTTGACAGATCTTGAGAAAGCATTAATTGATATTGGATTCGAAAAATTTGAAGGTAAAATTTTTTATGAAGGTTTGAAATTTTACCTATTACGAATCGCAATTTACCTTTTATAAATCTAGATCGATTACAAGAATTAACAATGATAGTGCGAGAAATAGATAGAAATGTAGAAGCTTCATACAGAAATATACAAATGGATGTGGAAAAATGGGAAAAACAAAAGAAAATGGTCAATTTCTTTTATATATTATCAATGTAAGTGATGGTTTTTTTTATTTTTCTCTAATTCTGTAATTTTTTGTTATTGAATCCTATTTTCTTTTAATTCTTTTAATATAGTTTTGTGACAATTGCATTGCCAGTTTCATATCATTATTATAGACAACTTCCATTTAAATTTATTATGGTATCTATTAAAGATTTGTTTTCTTTCAATAATAATATTTTAAATAAATCTAATAAATCTATAATCTGTTTTTATCCTTCTGTTTAGACAGTAATAGGAATTTCTATAAGTTTATTAAGTGCATTGTGGAATGGTTGGTCAAAAAATAATTATAGTAAAGCTATCAAAACTCACAAAAAAGCTATATCTATTCATGCAGCAACAGCAAATAGTTTAGAAGCATTGCAAAGATGGTTAAATAGGATTTCAATAGTGAAAACTTATAAAGTTCCAATTAACAATGAAGAATTGAATGTGAGAAAAACAGTTCTTATGTATTTGTTTGATGAATTGGTATCAACATCTGCAGAGATTAGACTAAGCATTGGTCTTGAAGATGAATTAAGAAAATATAGATAAAATTAAATCTATTAAATGAATAATATATATAACAATTTGAAATTATTTTTAGAAACAATAGAATATATTTGGGTTGGTTTTTTTTATTCATTTTGTATTTTTTGTATTTTAGATGTGTGGATATATGTAATTCTTGTATTAATTTATTTCTATGCATGTTTGGATTTTAAAAGACATTTTTACTGTAATTTTTATTTAATTAAGATCAAATCCTTTTCTGCAAATGTTATTTAAAAGTGTGTACTTCTTTGATTATAATTATAATATGAAAATCTTACCTTGTATATCTTGTGTTAAAGATATGATCCATATGGTCTAGACAAATAAGTATTTCTAAATACTCTAAATGTTCTAAATTTTCTAACACTGATCAAATGATGAAAAATAAATAAATTTCTAAATGTTCTAAATGTTCTAACATTGATCAAATGATGAAAAAGAAATAAATATTTGGCACTAATAGGCAGGGAGATACATAGTATAGGCAGGTTGGTTTGAGACTAATTTATAGCATTCTTTTTAGACCATATAGTAAACTTAACAAATTTAATTTAATAAGAATATTTATTACATCATGTAAACATGTATGCAGAGTATACATGTTGTCAAAACTATTGAATTTAGTCATACACAATTAAAATTATAAAAAATTAGAATTGAAAAATTGACACAATCAAAGGCTTTTTACTTTGACAACATGTATAATGCAAGAGTAAAAGTATATAATGCTTGTTATTTTGCATAATTTATTAATGACTTGATATACATACTAAAAACAGAACTTGGATATCAAAAAAATTCTACCTTATTACACTTACAATTACATTAGGTATTGTTAGATATTGTATTTATAATCATGCATTGTTAGAATAATTATTTAATATTTTTTTTTCTTTATTTATTTTTACATGTCCTTTTCTTATTTATTTATATATAATACAGTACTATTTTATTTTATTTATTTATTTATTTATAATTATATATTTATAGTTGATTATGTACTGATTTAATATTTTATGAATATAATTAGCAATAGACTAATTAGATCATTAGTCTTCTAATATAGTTGTTCCCTTTGATAATTAAATTATGAAAATAATTATTAATCTGTTAATTAAATCAGCAATATATTGATTGAATATTATATGTAATTTATTAAACAGCATAGCATAATCCTTTATTTAATAATTCAATTATTCCAGAAAGAATTGATCAATTTCTATAAAAAGAAGGATTTAGAGGTTAACTTTGATCATAATTTTAACTTTGTAGAAAAAGCAACAAATAATAAAAGTATATAGCTTATAAATAAACAAACTGAATAATTGATTAATTTTGTTATTGTTTTTATTGTTTTATTGTTTTTGATTACATTGTCCAACTTACCTTCTTTGTAGGTCCAGGTTATAGTTTTACTCTTCTAATATAGATCCTAATGGTGTAAATAACATAGATCCTAATAGTGTAAATAACACATATCAAATGATCAAAAATTGGCAAATTTTCTGGCACAAATCAGCTTAACCTATTTGTGTATCATTCACAAATCTCCCTGCCTATTTTATGTACCATTTACAAATATCCTTACCTATTTGCATATCATCCTTGTTATTTGTCATTTACAAATCTCCCTGGCTATTTGTATATCTTCTAAAATTACACAGCAACTAGAGATTGTCAAGGAACAAATTGATAACTTTTAAACTTGATGTAGCAACTTGACACTATAACTATGGACCCTTTACTTATAGAAAAATTAATTTTTAAAATTTTTTTAAAATCAAATTTAAAATTTCTAATAGATAATTTTACAAAAATAATATCTGCTACAAATTTAATCTGTAATAAAAAGTAGTTACCTCTAATAAAAGTAGCAATCCTAATTAAAGTAGTTACTTTTTTTCAGGTTGCAACATTTGTTATTATAAAAATCCAAGATAGTAATTATATAGCTATCTCATAAGTAACTACTTTGTAAAAATTTGAGAATTTTCATCAACATCATTAGGAGAGAGAAAAAGAAAGAGAAAGAGAAAGAGAAAGAAGAAAAGAAGAAATAGAAAGAGAAGAAAAGATATAAGACTTTTTTTTAATTCAAATTCATGAAAATATTTTTAAATATTTTTATATTTTAAATATTTTTGAATATTTTAAATATTTTTGTAGATTTGAATAATCTGAATACAATAAATTTGAATTTGAACACAGTAAATCTGAATCTGAATACAACAAAGCTAAATTTGAAACTGACAAATTTGAATTCAAAATTGGAGAATTTAAAATATCAGATATTGATAAAATCTGCAATCTGATTATGCAGACCCAATCTAATTATGTGAATAATTTATGAAATAGATCATGAAATATAAATTTGCCCAATCTACCTCACAAAGTAGATTGGAATTTTATTATTAATTATTCAAATTCTTATCGAATTTTAGATTGACCAATCCAATCTATTTATGTTATTTATGTGAACACGATTTGGTTTGGCCTAAACAAATCCAATTCAAATCCAAACCTTATATGAATACATTTTATAAGATCTGAATTCAATTTTTATTGTATTTGAATTTATCTGAATTCATAAAAAATATTGAATTTTTTTTGGATTTGAATATTTTTTATAGATTTAAATATTTTATAGATTTAATAAAAAAAGAACAAAAAAATTATAATGTTATTTATAAAACATATATTTATTGGACCACTGGATCTAATCTGAATCCTTTTTGAATTCAGATTAATCTGTGGATTAAACTTTAAGATCTAAATATTTTTGTGAAACCTTAGGAAGAATTTTGTATTCGTGACGAGTTCAAAATAAGTGATTATAAAAGAAGATTAAATATAGAAAATAATCTAAAATGAAAAAAAGAAGAAATTAACGAAATATACAAGAAATTAAATAAAGACGACTAATGCAGATTTTGCAATTCAAAAATTTGCAATTTCACAATTATATTTCACAAATCCATAATTATTTCAATAATTATTAAAATGATCACTTGACAAAATAAGTTTAATAATACAAAAATTGCTCAAATGCTTGTTGAGATATAATTATCTAAAATTTATATTTTAATTTTATTCTAATTTATATCGATCGATAAACTTCTCTAAGTTATTATTTTAAAGAGAAAAAACCTGGAAATTCTAAATTTTTGAAACAAAAATTTCAACTATTGTGAAATTGCAGATTTTATAATGCAATTACAATAATTACAATTACATTTAAAAATCTACGAATATTGAGGATTTGTAAAATTAGTTGCAGATATCATCTTTACTAAGTGAATTGTTAAACAATACAATATTATACTGTATTACTTCATAAATTTGAGACAAAGAATAATGAAATGAACTAGCAGATGAATAATAAGAACATCAAAAGCAATGCTCAATATCATTTCAAACAATGTTAATCAAGAGAATACCCTTGGTGTAAAGTTGTAATCTGAGATGAACATTGCACTTCAAAAACTGTGGAAATTGTGAATATCTTTATTCAAATGTCCTCAGTGTTAAATAGAGATGGACAGACACATTAATGTAGCAAGAAATATCCTTCTATATTCAGTGTTAGGCTCCCCCTTATGGTTTGAATAAGTTTAATATTTGAGACATTTATGTAGCTAGAAATCACTTTTTTTAGAAAAAAAATAATTTGATTATACTGTATGCCATAACAATAAATAATGATGCATCAATGTGCAGTGTGCACCAACTCTGATTACCAAACAGAATTACTTCTTTGTTTTCCACCATAGTTTGGGAGTTGTTTTTTGTAATTACTTTAAAAGGCGTTAAAAATACATTAAATCTTTGAATTTGAGAGATTTTAAAAAAATTTATACAAAATTATATTAATTATAATTGTACTAATTATATTACGGCTTGGCTGCCTTAAAGCTGACCGTTAGCAGAAATTCATTGTTTTATTTTATGATTTGGTAAGAAATTATGATTGACTTGCATTTTCGTTTTTTTGCCCTATTGGTTTATGTACGCCAAAAAACGTCCTTTAACTGCGGAATAATCGATCACACGATCATTACTGGACAATATGTATTTCCGTAAATAGTAATAGTAATGAGAATGCATGAAGGATCTTCCCTGCTGACCTTAATTTGTCATACGATATGCATTAATAAGGTGAAAAAAATAATAAATTTTCGCGATTTTTTCTTCTACGTAAACCTTTTTAAACTACAAATCTTATAAATTTTGTTTTCCTAAAAGAAATTAACATATTTTCTAAAAGATAATAATGGCATATACAGAAAAAAGAGTTTTAGAACTACGAGAGTTGTGTCAAGGTATTCATAAATAATCAATTTTTTGTGGCTAAGTGCTGTATTATTATTGTTTTCAAAATGGCTTAGTAAATAATTATTGACTTTTTTGTTATTAAGCCCGAGGTTTACCTACAAGTGGTGTTAAAAGTACGTTGGTGGGTCGCTTAAAAAGTTATGATCTTAAGAGATCAAACGGAAAGCAAGAAAGTATGAAGTTAGACTACGTGGAAATTCCCGTTCGCAAAACTTCAACAAAGGATGGAAGTTTACAGGATCAACATGATACATCGGATCCTTCCCAAGATGTGGTACAATCACGACCAACATTACAAACCATTTTACCAGAAACTCCTAAATCATTAACTGAACAAGATATTTCAATAACTGAAGAAACTCAAGAATTTACAGATCCAGTGATAGAACAACACGATCAATCTCAAATATTACAATTATTATTATCACCCGAGACAGAATCACCTAATCCTAGTACAATTCCTATAGTTCAAATACCAACAATATCAACACAAATGAATAATTCTTCACCAGTGTCTAATACTACATCACCATCAACTACATCATTATTTGTGACGTCACCACCAACTCCAACACTACTTGCGACAACACCACCATCTACATCGTCATTATTTGAGACGACATCACCATCAACTTCTTCATTATCTTCTTCATTATCTACATCATCACTATGTGAGACGACATCACCACCAACTCCGACATTGCTTGCAACGACACCACCATCTACCATATTATATGAGACACCACCATCTACATCATTAACAACACCACAGCCTTCTTGCTCACCTTGTTCACCTTGTTCGCCTTGTTCACCTTGTTCACCTTGTTCACCTTGTCTACCTTGTTCACCTTGTCTACCTTGTTCGCCTTGTTCACCTGGTCTACCTATGCTATGCGAATCACCATCATGTCAAAATCAAGTTGAGATTGATCGTGATCTCATAAATCGATTAATGTTAGAAAGAAAACAATATGATACTAGATCATATACGAGAGGAGTAATGGTAAATCAAGGTCATTCAAATTGTGATCAAGATCATTCTAATGGTGATCAAGATCATTCTAATAATAATAATAATAATAACGATGCAGAATATAATTATGATTTATTATTGGAAACAGTTCAAAGGTCATGGATCTACAATGATGGGGAAATACCTTTCTGGTTTAGGGATATGTACGACACGACTTATGGTTATTCATATTGGGGTGAAGGAATTATGATTAATCAAATCGAAATAGAAGAAAGCAATCCAATAGTGTTGAAGATAAAAAATTCCTTATGTTAAATTTCAATTGTAAATATCAATAAAAATGATTATTTATTATGATTTTTAATATAAATTTATTTATAATCCTTATAATTTTGTGATTTTTCATTCTATAGGTTCGTTATTTTAATACACAATGATGATTTACGTTTTTACATTTTTTTACATTGAGTAAAATTCGAATGTGTGTATTAGAGTCAGGGAGTAACAAACTTACAATAAGGATATGCGTTAAAAAATATTAAACATTAAAATATATTGAAATTTGGGAATTCATCATATCAATATTTTACATGATTATCATAAAAATTATTTCTAAAACATTCTTTAATTGATTTTACTGCAATATCACAATAAAAAAAACTATAATATTTTTACATTATTTTTCACCTGGGTGAAAAATAAAATATAATTTTTTTTTTTTTTTTTCAAAGAAATTTCATAATAATCGTTCCACGTGATAATAAGATCACAAGATTACAAGAATTCACAAATGTTATTTACACACGCCACATTGCTAACTTTGACTAAAGGACCTTTATACTCATTATGCATAATAATACAATGAAAAATCATAAAATAAAAAATAATTATTTTAATAACTGCTTATTGATTTTAGTATTTTAGTGATTTATAACTTATGAAAGAAATAAAATGGAGACAGTTTAATTTCAATTGAATTGATATTGATTAAGATATTTCAAATTTGCAGTTCATAATACATATATTAAATTAAATGATACATGTGTCAAATGAAAATTGACAAAATCTTTAATACCAAATTATTATTAAATTACTATACAAATTAATTACTATGTTTTAAATTTGGACATGTATAAATCTATCTCAAATCTTTTGAAATTGGATATTCTCAAGAGGTTTTTGGTTATAATCATTTCTTCATGGAAATACTTAAACTGTATTTTGATTGATCAGAAATTATTTCATAGTACATATTGTAGATGAGTAAATAGATAGCACATATATTAGGATAATATGTTTTACTTTATAAACAATTCACTAATAAAACTTATTTGCATAGTCAGGATTTTTAAAAAAATCTATCTTGAATACACTTTCCTATATTACAGTATATCCGAAACAGATAATAATTAAGATTCTTTGATTTACATATTGTCAAAAGTATAAAGCCTTTCAACTAATTTTCATATCAATTTTTTTATAATTTTAATTGCATTTGACTAAATTTAATAGTTTTGATCACATGTATACTATATTATATATATACTTCATACATGTCATCAAAAATGAGAAGCCTTTGACTCAATTACTAAAATTTAATTGTGTCTATATAAGTGTGTCAAATAATTATATCAAATTTATTGATTTTTATAGCTCAATTTCAATTTTAATTGTATTTGATTAAATACAATAGTTCTAATTACATACTGTATATAATCAACTTGTCTATCATTAGTCAAATAAAAAATAAATAAAATGATTTTATTATGAATAAGATTTTAATTCATAATAAGTTTTATTAAAATTTATTAAGTATAGGTAGTTGGTTTATAGGTAAAAATTTTCTTTTAATCTAATTTATAAATAGGAATTTCTATTTTATAAATTTTATAAATAGGATATCTAATTTGCAACTAGTTTACTAATATCAAAACTGCTATTTAATATTATCTACAGTATTAATAAAGTTATTCTTTATCATTTTACATATTTACTAATAAACTGATATTATAATGATGATTTTTGCATTAGTTTTTAAAACATTTAACAATAAAGATATTATATACATATTATATTTTCTTGAAAACTGCTATTTTGATGTTATTTATATATTAATAAAAATTGTTTCTTTTATTATTTTACATATATTTTATATATAATAATAATAATTTTTGTATTTATTCTGAGATATTTAACAACAAAGATATTTTAATTATTTTTTATGTCTTTTTTATAATATTACTATAAATTTAATTGAAATTTATTTTAGACTAATTTGAAAGATAAAATTATATAATTAGATCCAATTCAGGTGTTAAAGTTATACCTTAGACAGAGATTAAACATATATATTATCTTGTTCTATTTATCTTAAAAACATCTTAACAAAAACTACTTCATATTTTATAAATCACAAGTATAACTTGAATTACTTATAATTATAAAAATCATTCAATACAATTTTGGCAATATAGTATTAATAAGATATAAAAGAATATATTAATAACATCAATAATAATAGTAAAAATAAAATTGTTTATTCATATCTCAAATTACAATAAATTGATGAATTCATATTTATATTAAAAAAAAGTAATACAAAATAACCTCTTATAACTTGATAACACAAGTTGAATGAAGAAAAGCTGGCAGATTGTTTGACAAGTATCTTGGGTCAAATGAAAAAAAAAAAGATTCTATATAAGTTTTCTTAGTTTTATAATTTTATGGTAGTTAATTTATAAATAAGAATTTCTGATTTATAAATAGGAATTTTCAATTTATTATTACAAAAATAAATTTTTTACAACTTTCTTTTCATAAAACCATATAACTTTCTAAAACAGGCATTGTTAAAAAAAAACAAATATAAGAAAATAATTTTTCTCAATCTTGCAATTAAGATAATAAATTAATTTTTTTTACTTTTCATGACAATCTTAAATAATATAATAGTTTAAAAATAACAATAATTAAAAATTCTCAGCCATCAATAAATATTATAATTTTATATTCACAAGTATATAAATTGTTCTCTGTAATATCCCTGAATTTATATCTAAAAATGGTTAAAATTTTTATATTTATTTAATATTCTTTATTTCTTTAAATAATTTGTTTTCGTAAGAAAAATAAGATACAGCATATTTTTAAATATTATTGGATTGAAAAATCGTGATTTACAGAATTTAACCCGAATCTTCACGTGGGATGATTTAAATTGATTATTTTTAAAATAAAATTTATCTATTTAGGCATAAAATTTCTAATTAGATAATTTACAAGGCGAATCTTTATATAAGTTTCGTTCATACATTAAATAATGTTTTTTAGGTAAGACTTTATGTATGGTAATTTTTTAAAAATAGTAAAGATATTGGACGAATAAAATGAGAAAGGAAACAAAAATTCACGTGTCCTTATAATTTTTTGTGACATATTTAAAAAATCGTATTATTCCATAACATATTGTCTCTCTAGTTTGGTATGTGATTTTTGCGTGTTATATGCGTGGTGATTATGTCATTGAAACTTTGTTTAGCTTTAATTAGTAGAAGACGCCCAAAATCAGGTACAAACTAGTTCCTTTGCTTATGTATAATACATATTCTACAATACTTGATAGACTGGATCGTGAAAAAAAAAAATAAAAAAAAAATCGGGAAATTTCTGCAGGAGAAATAAAATAATTTGCTTTGACCGCAGTTCTAAGTAGTTTTTTAGTAGTCATAAAATTCATAAAATGATAAAATTAATTATTTCTCTACTCTGCTTTTTTTTTTACCCTTTGATTTATAGAGTGACACAACAGAGACGTGATTATCACATTGTCCCACAAAGGTATGTGGGCGCGAAAATATAGAATAGATAGAACGATTAAACGTGGGTGCAGTCCCACCATGTTTCAATAATAAATATTTATCTTTTTTTTTTATTTTTTTTAAAAAAGGAGATTAATTGATAATATAAAAATTCACATATGGTCGGAATTAATTATTCATTCATTTATTGAAGTTATGAAATTCGCGGGATAAATGAATAAATATATAATGAACAAAGAGAATGAACACAAAATGAATACAGGGAATGAACACAGGGAATGAATACAGAAAATGAATAAACAAAATGAACACAACTTTGATAACATATAAACATACTAAACATGTAACAATATTCGATATTGTTGTTCATTATTTGACATTGTTCAATGAAATCACGAATCTTTCACTCTTTATTACAAAGCATAAGAGAAAAAATAATATTAGTGGTTAACATTATGCAGTTATGTGTACAAAAAAAAGTATCGTACAAAGAATAAAATATTGTTATTCAAACGACAAATATTAAATTACGTCCAATTTTTCCCGCGGGGAATGCATGTATAACTTTTATTTTATTTTATTTTTTTTTGTTGTCTTAGAATGATTAATATTGTTTTGAGGATTTACCAACAGAGATTGTTACTTTTAACTGATTAACTTTATTTTTGTATAGAAAGAAATTTAAGAAAAGTCTGAGTTTGTTCGTTTTCCGATGGGAATAAAAAAAACTTTACTTTATTTCACTTAATTTACTATAGTAAAAGAAATTATTTAATATAAATTTAATAAACTTTCGATTTTGTCACAATTCTGTAACCTATTAGTCTTAAAAGTATAAATAATTTACTTAAATAATAATTTACTAAACTAAATTATTATAAATCATTTAAATTATTATAAATCATTTTAAATTATTATAAATTATTAATATTAAATTGATTGTGGATTCTTTTTTGATTATTTTTTGATTAGTTAATTATTATTTTTTTTTTTTTGAGTTCAAAATATAGAAATAAATAAATAGAAAATAAATAAATAAATAGAAAATAAAGTAATAAAGTATACAAAATTATTTACTATATTTATAAATCATATTATTTCTAATTTTATATAAATAAATAAATATATATATATATAAATGAGTAAATGAGTATAATCGTAAAAATATAATAATAAAAAATTAATAATAATAATAATAATAATAATCGCCTGGTCCCACAAATAGTTGTACAGTATAACTTAACTCCACTTATTTTTAAGGATTTTCTGGATTTTAAGGTTTGTTTCGTCATCAATATAGTGATTTTCACCTATATTCTTATTAATTTATCTGATTTTGAATTTGCTTAGAATCAAATAACAGATAATGTCAACGTCGTCCCTATTGTTCAATTGTTATCCGTGGCGGGGTGGTGGCGTTTTTTCCCAAGATTTTTGACCCCTCTTCATAAACTTTTTTCTTCCCGTTTTTCAGAGTTGTTCTTGAACACAAAAACTAAGAGTGGTTTGCCTAACTTAAGTTTCCTAAACAAAAAATAATATAATTTTTTCATAAAAAAAAAGAAAGTTTTTTTTTTTTTTTTTAATAATTACAAATTAATAAAAGTTAATACCCAAAAATTAATTAATATTCCACCAAAAGTTAATACAAAAAGAATATATATTTTTTTTATTCTAAGAAAAATTAAAAGTAATAATGCCTGCAACCCGTAAACACCTTCACATTTCAAAACCACGTCGTCGTCAAAGGTCCGTAAGCCTTACAACTCGGGCTTCACGGTGCGGTGTAAAGAATTACGTTAATGTCTTAAAAAGTGTTCACCCCACTGTTGAGTTATTTTTCCCTGTAACAAAACAGTATTTACAAGAATATATTGATGCTAAGAAAAAGCAAGGAACTATAAAAGCAAACTCCCTTGACCAATATTTTCAGCACATTGAAAGTTATAATATGGCGCTAGGCCACGGTTGGGATTCCCAAGAATTCGAACCCATGATGCGAGAAGTATTGGAAGATTTGGTTCAGAATGAAGAAAAATGTAACGGAACACGTAAAAATACATCAACCCCTGAAGATGAAGATGAATTAAGTCATGAAGACTCAAATGGTAAGTTATCCAAAGTGACAAAAAGTGACAAGGATATATTTTTTTTTCCCTTTAAAAAAGATAAACAGAGAATAAAATGAAATGAAATTCGATCATCTCATTTTTTTTTTTTTTTTCCATTTTTCTCATTTTATTTTTTCTCCAGTCACATCATTATCATCATCATCATCATCATCATCATCGCTATTTATTCCTCTTGTTTGTTTTGACATGACTCATGTTCCTCCTGTGAAGATTGACCGTCAGATTCAAATATCTATTTCAAACGTTGACCCAATCGCGGAACCAAATCTTGCGCTTCAACAACTGTATCAAAACATTAGCAATGCAAAATTCCCAAAGAAATGGGGAAAAGTAGATCCAAATAATGTTTATTATCGTTCTGGTACATGGAAAGATGCCCAACACATTGAATTAGTTGACGGAGATACTTTTAATCATTTTTGGGAAGATCTTACTAATCATAGGGAAGGGGGGGAAGAGGTGCAATTACTTGTCTATACAAAACAACGAAACATCGTACCAGGTAAAATTTTAGTTGGTATCATTGTTCTTTTTGTTTATTATAAATAAAAAATTATTATTGAACATATAAACTTAAATGAACAATCGGTTTTCCTTCCTTTCCAGCTCAAAACATGACAATTCAACCCACGACAATTCAGCAGGATATCGAGATGACTGCGGTAACATCAAAATCATCTTTGGCTCCTCCCACCCCTCGAAAGAGTCCCCCACGATTACAAGTTTCCGCGCTTGATTTTAGTTCAGGACCGGGTACGTTCTTTATAAATCTAATAATATTTTCTTTAGATTGAAATGTTGTAACAACTATTGAAGTTAATAATCATAATCATAATAATTTTAAATAATTACATGATATCAATATTGAATGTTATATATCTATTAACTTAAAATTATACAATTAGAGAGTTCGGCACCTTCACCAACTTTCTTACAACTCAAATCAGTTACTGTCAGATCACCTAACCGAGTTTACAAACAAAATATCGCAATTACCGATAAGACAACATTCTCTTCACTTTTAACTTTTGCGATCAAGAGATCCCCTCCTCCCGGTAAACAATTTTTAATACAAAGTTCGGATGGCGAATTAGAATATATGCCTGAAGATCCGGTAAGAAATGTGATTCATGGTACCATTCATGCAGATGTCGTCGTAAAAGTTGAGGATATAAGAGAAATTGATTTCAATCAATTTTGATCTATTTTTTGAATGATGGATTTACATATAACTATCGAAATACTTATTATTATGATCAAAATAAGTTTATTCCTTTTTCATGTTTTAAGTTTTCGAATTTCAACAGGTTTTATTTACACGGTCTTTTGATTAACACTCGAAACTACATATGATGTATTGAACATTGATTATTATTTTTTTTTAGGATCTGATTTCTTGTACAGTCTTTTTTTACGAACAATTTCTTTTTTTATTTTATTTTGTTTTATTTCTGAAGTTCTATTTGTTATGATTTTTAAAACGCAAGACTTATTTTCCTTATTTTTTTGAGAACTTAATGGTTGAAGTTGGAGAGAGAGCAATCTGAAAGTTGCTTATTTTTAAAAAAAAAAATGTAATTAACTTTGAAAATTTTTATTTTTCGATATAAATGAATATGAATAAATTGTTTATTTTTTTTTAATGAAATAATGGATTTCTATAAAATAAATTTAAAACTTCTAAATTAGGAATCAAAAAATATTTTCTAAGTTTAGATTTTTATTAAAACTTAGAAACATTATAATATAATCAGCTGTCAAAAATTTGTGGCGCTCTTTTTTTCCGAATTTTAAGCTTTTTTTTTTGTCGATCTCAATGATAGTTTTGGGTCGTTTGTTACTTATTTTGACCAACTTATGACTACTTATGTTCATGTGATCTCAAATTTACAATATTAATATCCGTACATTGCATGAATAATCAATTTTGTGTGACTTGTCGGAAAAATAAAGTACACTCTGCATAATTATAATTATATTCTTGACATATATGAAAACATATAGATAATGCTGAGTAATAATGAAAGAAATATCTAATGAAAGAAATTTAACAATTAAAAAAATTCCCTAAAAGTAGGCTTTGCTTATTGCTAGGCGTTTAATAATCGTGCAGAATGCATTTGCCACGTCACACGAGGGCAAGACCACAGTTCGTAGCTTCGTGAACATTTTCAGCCTCACAATTATCAAATTTCGGGGCTGAGACACAGTGTTGAAAAGTATGCATCACGGCTTGCCTCTCATAATACCAAGGCTTGTTCCGCATCTTTTTATACCCGATTCTCGAAATTGCAAGAAAGCAATTTGAGCTTCAAGATTAAGTATCTCTCAGTTTTGACAATTTCACAATTAGCTTCAAGATTGGTTCTATGATTACGATGTTTCGTTTTGTGTATAAAATCTACTGAAATTCTTCCTGATTCATTTCCTTTCCTTTTCACTATAAATTTGAAATATTCAAAGATAATTGAGCAAATAAAGAAAAATAAAAATGATAATGTTTGGTGCACTAATTATGCATACCGAATCTTGTAGTTTGGTGTCTATTATATTGTTGACTTGACCGCGTTACTTCTTCACCTTCTTCACTTGAAGATCCAGATTCTTTTTGGTGATTTTAAAAAGAAATCCATGAAAGATAACCATCCTATATTTAATTTCATCAAATTCATCTTTTATAGATTGCAAATACTCGAGAACGTCGGCTTACTTCCATTTTCTAACAAAAGAGTATGGTTAGAATGTTAAGTAAATAAATTTATTTTAAAAACTTTATATGAAAATTAAGTTTAAACGAAACTTGCATGGATGGCAAACTGGTATCCTCGATTATACATATATTGCAACAATGATGAAAGGTGAAAAGATAAGTATTTTCGGGATGCATCGTAATAATCATGAAATTCCAATTGGCAGTCATATTTATTTTGACAGTATACGAAATTTCCATTAACTTTTTGAATATTTGCTCGGAAATTATTTCTGTAAATTTATTTTCACCAGTGATAAAAATCATATATAGGTGACTAGCTGATTTTTATATAATGTGATTGTATAGGAGGTGATTGTTCTGTAATTTTAATTTAATTCCTAATTTATATATATTAATCAACTGGTTGTAAGAAATAAATAAATAAATAAATAAATAAAACAAGATGAGTTTACCTAAAATAGATTGATGAATGAAAATATTATTTTTTGTACATTATTTAAAATCGAATAGCATTAATAATTTTAAGGAAACTCTAAAAAAGGTTTAACTAACTATATAACTCATAATTTTATGGAGCATTCATAAATCCTTATTAGAACAAATACAGACGCCTCATAAAACAACTATAGTAATCGAATGTTTCTCCCTGAAATAAATAAATGTCAAAGAATATATGCGTATACTGAATAATGGACCTTTTTTAAATAGATTCCAAATTTAAAGACACAGATAAAGGTGGTTTAGGTCCAATTCTCACGTGCGAATATTGTATATAACAAGTTGCTATGGCATTGCACAAATCCTATTGTTTAAACGGACTTTTTATGAAGAAAAAGAAGTATTTCTTTTTTTCATTCTTCTTAATTTATATAATTCATTTCTAAAAGGATTTTTATGATTAGTAATGTTCATGTGAATATACTTAAAGTTGTAATTTCAAGTTAGATAAATAAAATAATAATTAATAATAATTAAAAGCTCGCATTATCTGATTTATTACTTTAGTAGGTCAAAAATCTAATGTATGGTAATTTTATAAATTTGACCGACTAAATTGCTTGATCGTTTAAATCATTTTTACATATTCAATATATTTAAAATGTGTACCATGTCTTAACTTTGACGATCTTCATTGATATATTTATGTGATAAAAAATGCAAAGTCTCGTTGCAATATGTTTTTATTTTCCCGAATTATATACATGAGGGTTAATAGCATAATACAGTTATATTGGTGCATATTTTCAATTACACACTACACATATATGATTTAAAAAAACCAAATCCCAATTTGGAGCGAAATCTTTATAATTATTCCTTTGTTACAGAATGAAATTATCATGATAAAAATATAGTACACAGTTCTAAAAACACCTGCAAATAATTAATAATAACATTTTTTTTTGTTCCAGTGAGGTCTTGCCTCAAATTTATTAATTAGAAAAAGAGAAAGTTTTTTACATTACATAGGATTACATAATACAAAATACACAACTTATTCTAATGTTTATTTGAAAAGATGAGACTTGGATTAACTCATAAGAGATGGCCCACAACCTACCACCTGAAAAAAATATTTTACTATATTTATTAAGTATCTGATATATCTATTAGATATTTAATAAGTACATAAACATGTACATTACTTTTATATCTATTAGATATTTGATAGGTGTAATATTAATAAATTTTTGACTAGTGTAAGTTATATTGATCTTGGAATTTTTTTTTATCGAAAAAATTTCACTCACAAATATATATAGATATATTTGTAATTAATATAAACTGAATATATGTGAATAATAATTTACACAAAATTATAAATCAAAAATGTCACAAAGACTTTATTAATATTATTATTATTAAGAACATGCACACATACTTTTAAGCTGGAAGAAAACTTAGTCTTTATATACATTATAATTATTGTCAATGTTCATGCTGATATTTAGATCAATATTATTGTCAATAACTATATCAGTACCTTTGTCAATATGTATGTCAGTATTATTACCAGTACAACTGGTAGTAACTTTGTTTATGTTTATGTCAGTGTACTATTGAATTGCATTTGATTATATAATTATTTGTACAAGCTAAACTAAATAACAATTTCTAATTTGTACAACTTGATTAAATTAGTCTACTTATACTAATAATTATAATACTATAATAATTAATAATATAAATATAAAGAATATAAGAATAATAAATAATAATGTAAAATAATATAATAATAAAAAAAATAAGCTAACAATTCTTTTACATTTAATTCTAAAGTTTTACTTAGAATATATCAATGTTAATTACAAGGTCTCTAAGTTCTTAATTGTATTGAAGTAGTTTTTGATATTAGATGGTTTTCATTCATGTTATAATTTGATAAGTTAAGTTTAAAGTGCAATAAATTTGACTACCATTTTTTTCTAAGAGCTTATAAAGTTATTCAAAATCTCAATAAAAATAAATTTTATTTGAAATACAAGTGTTACATACAAACTCTTTCTATTTTTCACAGGAGCTAACAGATAGTTGAATTAATTTGCCTAAGTAGTATCTATAAACCATAGTCATAATTCTATTTTTCTAAAGTATTTCCTGTTTTAGTTTTTGGCAAACATGTTGAATGAAAGTTTCCTATAGTTCAGTTAAATTATAAGGTCAATTAATTTGTTTCAAAGTATAATTTTTTAGTTATATTAAGTCTTGTTGATATTTCAACATGTTAAATTTAAGGAAAAATTTTTGAAAACAATGGAAAATTATATATCTATTTAAACTTATGCCATTAAAATTTTTAATATTACTTTTTCTCAAACAATAATAATTTGTGATATCTATGTAGATCTTTTATAATACAACTTTAACAGTGAATTATTAATTGGTGTTTGTATTACTTTTCCATCCAAAATCTTTAGTTTATAAATCTCTAGATATAGTTAATTATGAATATAAAAAGGTCCTTTTCACTTAAGATTTAATTTAACAATGTGACTGGTGTATTTAATACTAAAATCTTATCAGTTGTAATACTCTTTTTATTTTTGTTGTTGTTTATATACTTAAACTTGTGTTTTGCCTTTTTTCTCAGGTAGAGTAACAGTAATAGATTTTTCTCTATATACTTAAGTCCTTCCTTAATAGAGAATTTTACAGCTTGACTATATATAAGATAAAAAGGTTCTATTTTTATAGTAAATTATTTAGTGATGTTACATAATAAAGTTATTATGATAGAAAAATATAATATACAATACTAAAAATATCTACAAATAAAACAATAACATTAGAAAATAGTAATATTTAAAATTCAATTAGTAAATATTAATCTATTTAATGAATAGTAATATTTTAACTAATATTTATATCCAGTAATACATATTAATTAGACATGTAATAGTGTACAAGATCACATGTTCATGTGATATTTAGTTATACAAACATAATTATTAATTCATAATATTATTTATTATTACATATTATTATTTAACAATAATTATTAATATCTAATATCAATTAACATTAAATATATTTAGTAAGTAATATAGAAAAATAATAAGTGACAGATAATATATTTCAAGAGATACTTTACAAAATATTATAATTCAAGAATTTTTCTTGACATTTTTTATATAATTTTTTAGTAACAGAAATTTCTTGATATTTTTTAACAAACATTGTTTGCAAAAATTTGTAAAACTGTGCAATCTCAAAAATTTGATATATAAGATAAGATAAATGATCATATTACAAAATATACAAGATATTTGATGACCATTTTTGTGTTGTGCAATTTTGATCAAGATACAATTTTGGATAAGTAATAGATTAAAATAATTATATTGTAAAATATAATGTATATGTGATATATTTCGAATAGTACTAGTAGATATAACTTATGTTGAAAAATCTTGAAACACCAAAGTAAAATTATTATAGGAAAGTTATATTATTGCTCTTTGATAGGTCAAATATAATATATTTTTTGAGCCACCAAAGTAAAATTATATTATATATAGAAATTACACTTTCATAGGTTAAATGTGATATACTTCCTAATTATATATTGATGGATCATCAAAGATTTTTCAATATGAGTACTATTTCAAATAAAAAAGAATAAAATATTAGTGTTTCAAAATAGAGTGTACATATAATATATAAAATTATACTTTGATAGGACATCAAAAATTTTTCAAAGTAGATAATATTTTAAGCAATAAAGTAAATTATCAAGAAATCTATATAAATTTGTAAATTTATTTGAATTTTTTCTAAACCAAAAAATATTCAGATATATTTGCTCCCAAAAATTTCCTGATGGGTGAATATATCCAGATATATTTGAGAATCAAAAAAATATCCAAATATATTTGTTCCGGATATTTGAGAATCAAAAAAATCTGAATATATGCAAATATATTTACATAAATTTACAAATTTATCTGGATTTTTTCTAAACTGAAAAATATCCAGATATATTTTCTCCCAAAAATTTCCTGATGAGAATGTTATTTTCTAATATGTTAGTACCATTCAAATTAGAGGTGCGATCCGGATCGATCCGCGTGATCCGTAATCCGTGTTACCATCAAATTTTCAATCCGTGATCCGTTATATAGTCAATCCGATCAATCCATGGATTATCCGCGGATTGGACGGATTGATCCGTGGATTATGCAGATCATCCGTCCAATCCGTGGATCATGCGTCCAATCCGCGGATCATCCATCAATCCGCGGATTATCCGTCCAATCCGTGAATTATTTTTTTCCCGTAGATAATAAATTATAATTATTTACATCAAATAGAGAGATTTCGATAACCTGTGATCCAATTTTAACGATTTATGGCTCATTAGATTCCTCTCATTGAGGTGAACATTTTGATAGTTGTTTCATCCAAATTGAACATCTCTACGCCATGTTATTAAATAAAACATGCTTAATCAGTAATAAAATTCTTTTATAATTATCCACATCAAATA
>CAJVPK010000701.1:0-23524 GCA_910592015.1 Diversispora eburnea | reverse complement strand
GAACGTATTAATACTAATAAACTTTGGATCAATATGATATCTAATAAAATTATAACAATAATATAATTATGTTCAGTGAACATAAATACTAACTTTAATTATTACAATAAATTTTGAAAAATATTGTTAACAATATAATTTCGTTATAATAAACTTTGAAAGATATTATTAACAGTGCAATGTCAATTAAAATTGTTGTGATAAACTTTGAAGGATATTGTTAACAATACAATATCAATTAAAATTATTGTGATAAACTTCGAAGGATATCATTGACAATGTAATGTCAATTAAAATTACCGTAATAAACTTCGAAAGACATTGTTAACAATATAATGTTAATTAAAATTACTGTGATAAACTTTGAAGGATATTGTTGACACTGTAATATTGATTGAAAATTGCAGTGATACAAATGCAAGTGATAATCATCAAAATGATATATTATGAATATCTAATATAAATAAAAGTTATTGATACGAAATTACTATGAAAATAATAATATTTGTAAAATTTTGTACATGAAGATATCAAAATCGATAACCTTCAAAGGTTATCAATATGAATTTATTATGAAAACAATAATATTTACAAAATTTTGTCATGTCAAAATATCAAAATTGATAATCTTCAAAAGATAACATATCGAAAAACAGCAAAATACTTATTCTAATATTTATTTTCAAAGGTTTTTATTAAAAAAAATTTCCTGATATATATTATTGATTTACATAATCTGTATTATGCTAATAAATAAAATATACTAAATAATTATACTAACAAAATAAATAACAAATAAGAAATAAAATAATAATAAATAATAAAAATTATTAAAGTGGAGGAAACTCATGATAACAATGTTTTTCTTGTAATTTCATTTAATTCTTAAATAATGAATATGTGTATAAGTTATATACTAATTATTGAGAGTGCATGTTTTCTTTAATTAGGTAAATACAGTAATTATACTTACCTTCTATTTATTTATTTTTTTAGTAAAAAAATAAAAATACAAGTTCTTTAAAAAAGGTGAGTGTTTTTATTCATTGAGTTTATATAAGTTGTTCCTTTATCTTATTATATATTCTGATTGTATATATTCTACTAGAAAAATTGAAAGTACATTGTGACCACTATTAAATTAATGAATGTTCTTTTCTCAGTATTTTATAGAATAAGTGTAGCTGAGAAAATTGAAAATACATTTTAGTTACTATTACAGTGAACATTCTTCTCTCAGTTTTATTGTAATTCTTAAATAATAAATATATGTATAAGATATATACTAATTATTGAGAATACATGCTTTCTTTAATTAGGTAAATACAATAATTATACTTACTTCCTATTTACTTTTTTTAATAAAAAAATGAAAATACAAGTTCTTTAAAAAAAAGGTGAGTGTTTTATTCATTGAGTTCATGTAGATTGTTTCTTTATCTTGTTATATATCTTTAATTATGTATATATTTTACTGAGAAAATTAAAAGCACATCATG
Organism: Diversispora eburnea; assembly: GCA_910592015.1. Taxonomy (NCBI): domain Eukaryota; kingdom Fungi; phylum Glomeromycota; class Glomeromycetes; order Diversisporales; family Diversisporaceae; genus Diversispora; species Diversispora eburnea. The sequence continues at coordinate 22,025 of CAJVPK010000701.1, read as the reverse complement.
ACCACTATTAAATTAGTGAATATTTTTTTTTCAGTATCTTACAGAATAAGTATAGTTAAGAGAGTTGAAAGTACATTGTGGTCACTATTATATTGAAAATTCTTCTCTTAGTTTTATTGTAATTCTTAAGTAATGAATATGTGTACAAGATATATACTAATTATTGAGGATACATGTTTTCTTTAATTAGGTAAATACAATAATTGTACTTACCTCTTATTTAATTTTTTTTAGTAAAAAAATAAAAATGCAAGTTCTTTAAAAACAGATAAATGTTTCATTTATACTTGTATACAAAATTATTTTGAAATCCCAAAATTATAATTTTGAAGAAAAAAGTTAAAATAGTTTTTTATAGAAGACAAAATTATTTTACTTAAAACCTGAAATTTCTTAACTATTCAGATAAATTCTTTGATTAAAGATATATTTAACTAGATATTTTTTTTACTTCTATATATAGAAATAGATTATGTGTAAATCTCAAAAAGATGAAATATTCCAAAAATCAATTTTGGAAACATGTATAGTTTTATTCATTGAGTCATTTCTTTATCTTGTTATATATCTCTAATTATACATATATTCTGAAACACATCATGGTCACTATTAAATTAGTAAATGCTCTTTTCTCAGTATCTTACAAAATAAGTGTAACTGAGAGAATTGAAAACACATTATAACCACTATTATAGTAAACATTCTTCTTACAGTTTCATTGTAATTCTTAAGTAATGAATGTGTATATAAGATATATACTAATTATTGAGGGGACATGCTTTCTTTAATTAGGTAAATACAATAATTGTACTTACTTTCCATTTATTTTTTTTTAGTAAAAAAATGAAAATGCAAGTTCTTTAAAAAAAAGGTGAGTGTTTCATTCATTGAGTTCATGTAGGTTGTTCCTTTATCTTGTTATATGTTCCTGATTATGTATATATTCTGCTGTAAAAATTGAAAGCACATCATGACCACTATTAAATTAGTAAATGTTCTTTTCTCAGTATCTTACAGAATAAGTATAGTTGAAAGAATTGAAAGCACATCATAGCCACTATTATAGTGAACATTTTTCTCTCAATTTCATTGTAATTCTTAAGTAATGAATGTGTGTACAAGATATATACTAATTATTGAGGATACATGTTTTCTTTAATTAGGTAAATACAATAATTGTACTCACCCCCCATTTATTTTTTTTTTAGTAAAAAAATGAAAATACAAGTTCTTTAAAAAAGGTAAGTGTTTCATTCATTGAGTTCATGTAGGTTGTTCCTTTATCATGATGTAAATTTGCAATTACTCACATATTACATTGTATTCCTCAAATATAAATATTAATAAAATTCTGTCCATAATTCAGGCATATATTTTTTTTGCATATTACATATTTTTTAACTTATAAATACTATGTGAACACTCATCAATAAATAGAAAGTTTGCCTTGTATTGATGAACAGAACAATTTTTAAATGCATTACAGATTCTACAATATAATTTACATGAAAATGCACATGCTAATGATGTAACACTTTTACAATGAAAAAAAATTAACTTTAAATTAAAAATAAGAATTCAAAATGCATTATTGGTAAAGAAAATAAATAACTTTAATAATTTAACATCACAATTTTATTAAAAAAAAATACTTAAGATCAGCTGTCTTTATTGTTGGATCTTTCTAAATTATACTCAAACATCAAATCAATTCCAAAATTTATATCAATGGGAGTTTGATTAGTTTCATTATGTGATTCTGTTTCCTTTTCTAATTCTTCAATTTTCAATGATGATTTAGAGCTCACACCAACTTGTGGTTCATCATTTGTTGATTTATTATTCTCATCAGATAATTTCTCTTTTCTCATTAATTCTTCTTGATTTTTCTTAGCATTTTCTGTCAAGCGAATATTAGGTTGACAAATCCAATAAGGAAATATCTTATATCCAGTCTCATCTTTTTGAATAACTGTGTTTTCTGGATATTCTAAGGAAGTTTTCTAATATTCAAATAAAATCTATGATTAATCTTTAATGATTTTATATTAATAAATAATATTATATATTTACATACAATTAGACGTCCTTTGAGTTCTTCGGATATTTTACATAATTCTTCAAAGGTATTGGCCTGAGAAAATTGTTCTCTCAAATCCACGTGATACGGAAGTGCGGGTCTATAAATCTTGAAAAGGTGTGCTCGGATGCAGGCAATTTTAGTTGGAATCATTTTGCAAATTTCCAAATATTCATTTGCTAATTGCCAAACCGGAAGATTAACCCCTGCAAAAATGGCTGGATTATAAAGATTGCCCTCTGCAGACATAACTCCATCAACGCCAGTAACCTCAATACATCTTCGAATATCTTCAAAATAAAGTATATTTCCATTGGCTATGACAGGTATTTTAAGTTCTTCCCTTTTTGTAATAAAATAATTATTAAATTTGACCTTTAACTTCTATACTTCTATTAGCCGTTTTATGTGATGATGTCTGAAAATAATGATCGAAAAAAACAAATAAGTTAAATATATAAAATGTTCCCTGTTAGAATAAATACGTACTTAACACGTCGGATTTGTTCCCAATCCGCCAATTCAGTTTTATGTCCTTTCTGATCACGAACACGACCGTGGACTGTCAATAATTGTGCACCCGCATTTTCTATCATTTTTGCATATTTTATCGTTTTTTCTACTTCCGGAAATATACGAATCTTAGCTGTCACAGGAATATCAAGATTTTCATGAAGTGTATTTACTTGATATAATAAAATATAATTAATATAATTAAAAAAAAAAAAAATAATAATAAAATAATTAATGTTAAGCATAATGATTACAATTGGGTACTTACTTAATTTATAGATCAAGTCCCAATCATCCTGTAAAAAAGCCCCATAATGACCACGCCGTGCAATATGTTGAGGACAACCTAAGTTTAAATCGACAGCGTCACAATGATCCTGTACTTTTAAAGCTGCCTTAAGTAAAATTTCTGGATCATTGGCACAAAACTAATAGAAAGGAAAGAATATATTTTGTATTTTCACATTATTAAAAGATATTTACACGAATTTAATAAAGTTATAATTTATTAAATAGAAGCATACTTGAACAATTAATGGGCGATCGTCCGAGTCTGTCGACCAAACTTCTTTTTGATATTGTTTGTGGTTTTCGTCACAAAACATTTTTGCATGTATCATCGGTGTATAACAAACTTGAGCTCCATAACGACGAGATAGAACTCGCCAAGCGTATTCTGATTGATCCACCATTGGTGCAAGTATATATTTAGCATTCTTTAAAACATTTCGATAGAAATCAAAACTTTGATATTTTCGACTTTGTGACATTTTGGCCTATCAGATATCAGATATCAAAAGTGAAGCACGTAATGTATCAGAGTTAAATATGATTATCGGGAGTACAATATTTAGAATATTTAGTAAAATAAATTTAGTAACCCGGACATTTGTCCTGTTTGGGTGCCATACATCTGATGTATCGGGATTTTTAATCCCCGATACATCTTTTATCACGTCATAATCTCCCACAGATATTTTTACTTTTACATATCAATAAAATTTAAATTGATTCAAAATGGTTTTGGCAAGTGAACTTAATTCTTGGAAAGTCCTTCAAAAACATTATGAAGAAGTGGGAAAGCACCTTATTATGAAAGATCTCTTTTCACAAGACCCACACCGTTTTGATACCTTTTCACGTCAATTCAAAGGTGAACGTACGGATTCTTCAATTCTACTTGATTATTCAAAAAATATTATTACCAAAGATATTTTTAATACTTTAATTGAACTTGCGAAAGAAACGAGAGTGGAAGAATTTAGAGATAAAATGTTTAACGGTGAACATATTAATTTTACCGAAGACCGCGCCGTTTTACATATCGCTTTGAGAAATGTATCAAATAATCCAATTTATGATAATGGTGTAAATGTTGTACCGGAAGTGAATAAAGTATTGGAACAAATGAAAAATACATCTGATGCTATTCGTAATGGAAAATGGACCGGGTACACTGGAAAAGCAATTGTTGATATCGTTAATATCGGTATCGGTGGTTCCGATCTTGGTCCCGTTATGGTTACCGAAGCATTGAAACCATATTCTAAACCAGGATTGAATGTACATTTCATATCAAATATTGATGGCACCCATTTGGCTGAAGTTTTGAAAAAAATAAATCCCGAGACTACAATTTTTATCATCGCATCTAAAACTTTCACAACACAAGAAACAATTACCAATGCAAATTCCGCAAAGAAATGGTTTCTTGAATGTGCAAAAGATGTATGTATGTAATAAGATAGTCATGCAAATTTACCAATATAAAATAACGATCTTAATAATAATAATAATAATAATAATTATAATAATAATAATAATTATTATTATAATAATAATAATAATTATTATTATTATTATTTGTACTTGTTAGGAAAGGCATATTGCAAAGCATTTTGTTGCTCTTTCGACTAATATCAAAAGTGTCACTGAATTTGGAATTGATCCTGCAAATATGTTTAAATTTTGGGATTGGGTCGGAGGTCGTTATTCTTTATGGTCTGGTATGTATTTATATTGTTCATTTGTTAAATGACGAAAAAATAAAAATTTATAAATCATATAAAATATATAAATTAAATTTATCTTTTTTATTAAGCCATCGGTCTCTCCATTGCGATTTATATTGGCTTTGATAATTTCCATGAACTTCTTTCTGGAGCACATGATATGGATTGTCATTTCAAAAATACTCCATTAGATCAAAATTTGCCAATTATAATGGCTGTTTTAGGAGTTTGGTATAATGATTTCTTTGAATGCCAGACACATGCAATTTTACCATATGACCAATATCTCCATCGTTTTCCTGCCTATTTTCAACAGGTTAGTTTTCGTCTCGTTCTTTTTTGGTTTAACTTTTTTTTTTGAAATAATAATAATAATGAATATTATAATGAAATAATAATAATAATTATAATGATATAAAATAATATATAAAATAATACAGGGAGATATGGAATCCAATGGAAAATATGTCACCCGATCAGGACAAATTGTTAATTATCAAACTGGACCTATAATTTGGGGTGAACCCGGCACCAATGGACAACATGCATTTTATCAATTAATTCATCAGGGTACAAAGATTGTCCCAGCTGATTTTTTGGCACCTATTGAAACTCATAATCCAATTTCTAATGGTTTACATCATGAGATACTTTTGTCAAATTTTTTCGCGCAAACTGAAGCTTTGATGATTGGAAAAAGCATTGAAACCGTAGAAGCGGAATTAAGTAATGATCCAAATAAGGATTTGATAGCACCTCATAAAGTTTTTCAAGGGAATCGACCAACGAATAGTATCATGTTTCAAAAATTAACGCCGGGTACTCTTGGATCTTTAATTGCTCTTTATGAACATAAAATCTTTGTACAAGGAATTATTTGGGATATTAACTCTTTTGATCAATGGGGTAGGTAGAATTTACTTTACTTTTTAACTATCAATCTTTAATCAATTTATAACTAATTTTATTATTAACTTTTACGTTATTTGTGTGTGTGGTATACAGGAGTTGAACTTGGAAAAGTTCTTGCTAAAAAGATTTTACCAGAATTACAAAATAAAATTGTTACCCAGATCTCATCTCATGATGCCAGTACTAATGGACTTGTCAACTTTTATAAGAAAAATAGGAAAGATTAAATAAAAATATATTAAAATATGAATTGTAAATTTTCTAAGATTTATTTTTTAATTAATTAATTATTTATTTTTAAGAAAAAATAAAAATAAAAATCACTTTTTCTTTTTTTTTATAAATGGACAACTTACCTTTAATTTATTTTTTTGAAAATTGATGAAAAGAATAATAATTGATTATTATAATAGCTAATTCCCATAAATAATTTGCCATCATATACTATTACCGTATGAATATCATTTGGTGCTTCTGTTTGAAAAAAATAATTAAAGTAATTGATTTTGATTATAAAAGTATAAATGAGAAATTACAATTCGTATTTTCAATTTGTGTGTTGGGATCTTCAATGAATTGAATACCCAAAGAACGATAAATATGAAGTTGAAGACTGAAAAAATTTAAAATATTTTTTAGTAAGAAAAATCATAATAAGATATTTCACAAAAAAAAAAATAATAATATATTTAAAAACTCACGAAGTAGAGGTAAAAAAGCATCTTCGATATCGATATTTACTAATTCTTCCAATTCCTTTTGTAAGTTTTCAAGTGATTCTTCGAGAATAGTAAATCCGAATAATTCACAAGTCAAAGAATTTTCATAAAAAAAAAAAAATAAAATAAAATAAAATTATTTGTTCGAATAAAAAAGATCAAAAAAGAAAGGATATTTTGTTTCTTCAGTCAAACTATCAATGGATTTATTCAAATTATATTTTTCTCGTTGGAGCTATTCTTTAAAGTTTTTAATTTTCTACCAAGGGCTGAAATTTACTTGAAAAAAAATTAATAAATAATAAAAATAATAATAAAATAACCATTAGATAATAATAAAATAAATAAATTCTTACCTCTTAATTCATTCTTATACTGTTCGCTTTTTTGTTCATTATTCCTAACACCCTCTTGAATCTCTTGAACAATTTCAATATTCTCACTGGAACTGAATTTTTTTTTTGAGATTGATAATCTCGGAAATTATGTTATGAGAGGCAATTTGTTGTTTATCCATTTTTTTTTTAAAAAAAAAAAAAAGATTCAAAAGATTAAATAGAAATCGCGTTGAACGAAAAGCGGTTTTTATATAATGATGTCATACGCGCGATCTAAAGTCACTTGACAGAAATAAAGATTATTATAAAAGAATTACGATATTTTGTATATTATATTAACTTTATACAAAGTTTCTAATATTTTTATTATTTTTTTTAGGTATCTATAGCTTTATTTTCAATGCACATCACACACACACATACATAGTTAAAAAGATACTATATAGCCAGAAACAGTAAATAAAGTTAATTCATGCTTATTTTGAATAGTGTTTAAATATCAGGTGTCTTGTACACTTTTTAACCATTGACGAACTGTAGTAGATTTAACCTCAACCATATTGCATTGCTCACTGACCATCATCCGTGAAGATTTTTCTAAGCAAATAATACATGCGTAAATATTTTGCTAACACTATTATTGTGGACACTTATAGATACTTACTGTAAAGTATGCAATTAGCTCAAACACGTGCATACATTCTACTACTGAATCCCACGAAAATGGCCACCGTGCATTTCGTACTTCAACGGCTTTGAAGCTAGATGTATGCATTGAAATTTCGATCAAAACAATACGGTCAACTGTAAAGAAATAAAATGGGTAGATAAATCCTTATAACTCCCAAGATATTGAAAAATACCGATTATTTGCATTGTATAAAATTTCAATTTTTTAGCTGTTCGAGATGCGTCAAGATATTTCTGTAGTGTGCCTTGAAGCATTTCCCTCCTTCCAGTAACACCTTCTCAGTATCTCCCAGTGGATGAGGATGGTTCTGCTCAATTATTCCGCCACATAACTCGATTGTTGCAAACTCTATTATTTTCCTTGACAATAGCCAACAAATTGCAATGCCTTTGTCATTACCATATTTGCCTCCACCTTAATAAATTCGAAAATAAATATAACGAGAAAAGAAAAACTCCAATCTACAAAAAGATGAGACATACCATTTAAATGTTACCAGCCCAAATATATATTCAATATACTTGAATGGAGGAGACACTCGTTCTAGAGTAAATTTTCTTTCAGACGCGAATCATAGTATGACTTCAAATGGTTATATCGTGTCAGTTTTCATTTTCAAACACATTAATAACAATTATTGAATACTTACAAATTAATTAATGTACTCCAAAAGACAATACGCAAGCCATCTTCATACTCACTAACATTCTCCAATGGCATATTGACCTTTTCATCAAATTCGTCTACAGCACTCTATAAACAATTATCAGCTTAAATTCGTAATTCCAAAGTATAATTGCATTACAAACCCCACAGCAAGAACAAAACGTAGCCATGCAACTAGCGATTCCGACAAGCTGACTAGCTTGATTTAGTCACATGAATGATGCTTTATTTTTGCGACAATGTCTCAATGTTGGACTTCAAGATCACACATAAGTTATTTCAACCCCAGTATTATTGTTAGTGCAAGGCTGTAACAAAAGGGAAAAGAGTTAATGATATTGCATAACCTATGATAACCTATGGCATGATCTAAAAGATACATACCTCACTATCTTCTTTTTCATCGGGAACGGTCCGTGTGGTGAGTTTGTTAAGAATGAGACATGTGGAGTTCTTGTTGACGAATCAGTCTTCCTCTTTAAGTTATGTTTATTTGAAGTAATGATATTCTCTAGCTTCTCCAACACACCACGATTTAACGTGCTCGCATAATTTTGATTCTCCTGCATTGTTTGTAGTAGTCCACATAACTTATTTTTGTAATAAAATAATTTAGCATGTAATCTCTATTAGATAAAATGGCAACAAAAATTTCCATACATACCTTAAAATCCATTAATTTCTTCTTTATTAATTTAATTTCAAGAGCCTCCTTTTCGACGTGGTCGCTATGTAAAAAGCCTTGTTAGTTTTAATTACAGATAAAATAAAATGATATCAAATAACAAAGTGCCACGACGATCAAACAGAAAATAAACGGGTCATCAAGCAGAATACCCGCGTAGTCGCAGTGCCATCAGGAAGTTCGAATAGCCTAAAGCAAAATACCGCGTAGTCGCAGGAAGTTCGACTTCCTGATGTATGCAATTAAAATCTCCATATTGCTAGAAGCAAGCAGTCCACGACGATCAAACAGATAATAAACGGGCCATCAAACAGAATACCCGCGTAGTCGTAGAAAGTCAAACCAACTAACCGCAAAGTTGGTGACAACGGCCTATAGAGAAACCTATCTAGTTGCAGCGTCGCATCTGCACAAGAAAATATACACTTGCCTTGGTTTTTTCCTTAAGATCTAAAGCCTTTCTTATCACATCAGAATTGGTCGATATGTTCACAATATCTCGCAATCTTATAAATTTGTCCGCGGTATTTTTGTAAACAAATACCCGGGTATATTACATTCTACCATACCCAGGTATATTTGAGATCCCCGTGATCTATCAAATTGTGATTGGCTATGCTATTGCCAGTAGTTATTTGATAAATATTTTGTACTGACATTTTTAACCAAGAGTTAACAATAGTTAATTTTTTATATATTATGCTTATTTTTTATTTTGTCACTGAATACATTCTTTAACATAGGTTTTCTTTGCGCGTATTTTCTTTGCAAAATAAAAATATTTTTTATATATTAATATCAAAACATTGGAATAAACTCCAAATAAAAGTACATGATGCTTTAATAAAATACAGTTATAAAAAAAATTTTTTTTTTTTTGTACACGACGTCTTATACTGATATGGAAAGATGCAGATCGCCGATCTCTAAAATTAAATCATAAGAATCACTAGACATGTCTGACTTTTTGGTTTGAACTTGAAAATGTTGAAAATGTATTTTTATTTATTTAAAAATTTTTCACAATTTTATTTTATTTTACTTTTAATTAGATTATTTCATTTTTATTTTTTATAGTACACCCAAAAATGCTCGGACAAGACGAATTCTTCAAAAACGTGAACCAAAAATTGAAGAAAATGTTAAGACCGCAATTTTTATTCGCGGGAATAAAACAAATCAAATAGTCAATGAAGCACTGACAGATCTTGTAAGAATTATTCAATTGCAATTTTTTTTTCTTTTTTTTTGTTAAATAAAAAAAAAAATTAATTTATTTAATTCCTCAATGTTTATTTTTAGTGTAGTTTAAAAAAACCTTATTCAATAAAATTTTCAAAAAAAAATAACATTCGACCTTTTGAAGACGAAACTTCCTTAGAATTTTTTTGTCAAAAAAATGATGCTTCCTTATTCGTTATTGGATCGCATTCGAAAAAGAAACCAAATAATCTGGTTTTCGTTAGAATGTTTGATGGCCAAGTATTGGATATGATTGAAGTTGGAATTGAGAAGTCAATTCCTATTAAGGATTTCAAGGTATTTTAATTTAATTTTAATAAATTTTAATTATAATTATTTTTTTGAAATATAATATGAAAGGGAGTTCAAATAAGTCAATAATATATTTGATGCATATTTTTATTTTATTTTTTTTATTAATTCATAAAGACACGAAAATGTTCTATTGATGTTAAACCCCTTTTCATTTTCAATGGTGAATTATTTGAATCATCTCAAATTCATAAAACTTTTAAAAATATGCTTTTGGATGTTTACCGAGGAAAAACCGTAAAATCAATTGATCTAAAGGGATTGGAGCATGTGATATCTGTCACAGCTGTGTCTAATAATAAAATATATTTTAGAGTTTATATAGTTCAGATGACGAAATCTGATCAAAAAACGCCAAGAATTGAATTGGAAGAGATGGGTCCTTCTTACAATTTCGTTCTTAAAAGAACAAAATTTGCAAAAGAGGAAGTGTATAAACAAGCTACTAAAGTTCCGAGAACATTAAAAGTATTTCTTCCTCTTCTACTACTACTACTACTATCATTTTTATCATAATGAATTTTATTAAATTAATTGATTATTTATTTTTTTTTTTGTTATTTTTGGTAGCCAAAAAAAGAAAAAAATGTTAATGTCAATGAAATGGGAGACGTTGTAGGTCGCATTCATGTTGGGAAACAAGATTTGAGTAAATTACAGACGAGGAAAATCAAAGGTCTTAAGCGTGGAACAGATGATGACTTTGAGAAAACGACTCAAGATAAAAAGCAGAAGATTTAAAAAGGTAACTAACTACTGTAATTTTATTTTAATCTCAATAAATTGCATATGTATTCATGAACAAAATTATCACAGAAATCTTTTAAATTATTAGGAAATACAATAATTGGCAATAATAATTGAGACATTAATATGGAACAAATTAATTAATTAATTATTAAATATGGGAAGAATTAATTAAAAAAAAAAAAAAAATAAGGAATAAATAGAATTATATTAAATTAAATATGGAATAATAGCTTTGCGATTCTTAGGATAATTTTTAAACTCTTTTCTATAATTTTTATGTTTTTTAATTGCCCAAAGGTACATTTGAGAGAACCCAACAACTATAAAAAGACAAGCTAAAAATAAAATAAAATAAAATATTAATGTTTAATATTTGAATTTTTTGGAAATAATAATAATTTTTTTAATTAATAGTTAATAATTAATAATTAATAATTTACCAGCCAATGATTTGGTTAAAGCAATAATGCTAATCCATGCAATAAGTTCAAAGAAATAATTGGGACATGATAATAATCCAAAACCATAACCATATGGGATTTTACGAATCTTAGTTCCTGGTGGACGAAGATTACGAAGAATGATGTGGGTATTTAAATTGGCAATTTCTGCATACTAAAATATGTAATTACATAATAATTTCAATAATTTCAATAATTTCAATAATTTGAATGATAAATAAATGTAATAAAAAGCAATAAACGAATTATTATGTTACCATATAAACTGCTATACATGTCCAAACAAACCATTTACTGCGTTCACTAGCAGGAGTTCCCGAGGCATCCCAAGGACCATAGAGCCAATACGCCAAATTAAGACCACATAACACATGATAATGGAATGAATTTTTAAATATAAATAATAAAGGCATAGTGCTATGTGAAAAACGATGAACAAAAAACGTTTCGAATTCTCGTTTAATAAAATGAGCCATGATCAAGTAAAAAGCAATTCTAATTGTGTAAAGTAAAGATTAATCACTTTAAATAAAGTATTTTTTTTAAAAAAAAAAAAAAAAAAAAAAATTAAATGAAAATGATTAAACATTAAATTTACTTTTGAATTTTACTGTGTTCAAAATCTTTTCCATAAATTTGTTTGGAAAAATAATAGAATAAAGAATGAAAGATAAGTGGACCAATATACTCAATTGCATATACCAATCGCCAACTTATTTGAGGGCCTTTTAATAATTATGGTATATAATAATATATAATTCATAAGTTTAGTAAAAAATTTAATTATTATTATTATAAAAATTCTCGTAACTTATTATATATTATTTACCCAAATCTTTAAAAAATATGGTGTCTCCGTCCTTCAACCCACTTTCTTTCAAAGTTTTGTCTTCTTGTAGAGGTTTGTCTCCATTTGTTAATCTTTGACGTTCAGGATAATACTTTGGAAACCTTTTATGTATCTCTGATTTTAGTTGATCAGTAGTAATATCATCAGGAACTTCTATAGTAATTGGAAAATTTTTCTTTACTTTCGTTGAACGGGGATAAATAATAATTTTCATTTTTGAAAAATAATAAAGAAAAGAGAATAAAAAAATGTGAGATAATCAGAATTAGGATTATATTTATACTTTACAAAGACAATCATGTAACCTTTATCTCGTGAAATTTTATCTTTAAAGGAAATTATTTAAAAATCATCACATCATTATTAAACCTGTGTTACTTAATAAAAAAAAATATGGTTTGCATCTTTAATTTTTCGAGTTTCTCGCCTAAAATTTTCAGTATCAAATTATCTTTCTTATCTTTTTAATTTTAATTTGAATGATTTAAAATGATTATAGGTGAATTTATCGCTTTACACTACCACTGCCGTAATACTTCTTGACAGCGAGGGTAATAGAATTCTAGCTAAATATTATGGTCCTAGAAATAATTATCTTACATCTAAAGAACAAAAGCAATTTGAGAAAGGATTATTTGAAAAAACCAAAAGAGCCAACGGTATGATTCTTGTATCATTATAATAAGGATAATGTTTATTTTTTAATTTTATATTTAAAATTATATTTTTAATTATATTTTTTTTAATTATATTTTTAATTATTTAGGTGAAATTATTCTTTACGATAATCATGTTGTCCTCTATCGAAATAATATTGACGTCTTTTTTTATGTCGTTGGTTCTGCCGAAGAAAACGAACTTTTATTAAACAACATATTGAGTGCATTTTATGACGCTGTTTCTAATTTACTAAGGTTTATGATCTATAATTTTATCTCTTTATACTTTCTATTACTTTCTATTACTTTTTATTACTTTCTATTACTTTTTATTACTTTCTATAATAACGAATTCTCTTCTGAAAAATCTTTCGGATATAATTTATATATAGGCATCAAGTGGAGAAAAGAACTATAATAGATAATTTAGATCTTGTAGTCCTCGCTTTAGATGAGACAATAGATGATGGGTAAGTTATGAAATTTTCATTTATTATATTTATTTTTTATTTATTTTATGGTTATTTATTTATTTACGATCAAAATCATTTTTTGATAGTATTACTTTGGAGACCGATTCGAATGTGATTGTATCTCGTGTATCTCGTCCTCGTACTGATACAACAGATATTCCTATCACAGAGCAATCTCTTCTTCAGGCATATCATACAGCAAGAGAAAAGGTTGCCGAACGGTTATTACGTGGCGGATAAATTATAATTAACTTGATTTCTTGATTTGAGATGTTTTTTATTTTTTTATATTTATTTTTTATAATTTGTGTTTAATAAATAAGTGAACTTTTTGAAGGCGAAATTACTTTATTAGCAGTTTTTAAAATTTTCCCTTAGACCATAATAAATCCAAGAAATCATAATTAAATTTTTCTTTTTATAAACCTCTGTATAAATGTGATTTATTAATTAAGTTTATTAAAATTAAATTTATTTCCTTTAGTATTTAATAATAAATCAATGAACTACTGACCTGTTTTTCATCTGAAGAACTAACCAAACTTTCTTTCTTACTGCTTCTTTAAAACGAACTTCGGCAATTTCCCACCTTATTCTCTTTCTTTTGGCAGTAGGTTTCTCATAATATCTATTTCGACGAACCTCTTTACGAATCTTATTAGAATTCAAAATCGCCCATAATCTCCTGTAACCAGCAGTAGGATTTCCAGACACTGTAACAGTTCTTCCAGCAGTTGGACTTCTGTTCCCTTCCTCCGGTTTTGATATTGGAAGTTCTGGAGAATAAGTTGCATAAGGTGGACTATGAAAAGGTGTGGAAATTTGTGTGTGAGAATGTTTATACCGTTTATAGGTGGCTAAAAAAGGCGAGGGTAATGGAGGCGTAGAAGCATTATTAGTAAATTTCCCTGCAAAAGAGTTTAATATTGGACGCGTAATTGTTTTAAAATTCTTAATTAATGGTAGTGAAAGCATGTCTTGATTAACTCTTCACAAGATTTTTTTTTTGACAGATGATCAAGGTGTTCCCATTGTTACCAATTTGGAAATTGGAAAAACGGAAAAATTCTGCATTAGACGCACAATCCATTAATTAAGCAGATATGGGACAGGAAGCAATTTTCTACTAAGGTGTTCCTAATATGGATAGAAGCCCCGGTTCTGATCTCTGTAGAATCTATATTCCAGAAAATTTTTTATAATCACAGATTACAGAATATTTTGTCTTATAAATATTCCTGATGTAATATACCTTGATAATTTTATGCGATAGCACTAGCACCAGTAGTTGCTGACTGGTCAGAAAAAAAGCAATAATTTTCTTCCAAAATTAATTCCTTTATTTCAATTTTAGAACTTATTCATGTTTCTCTCAATAGTAGAGAACATATTATACATTTTTTCAAAATTATTTCATTTTGTATTTGGAAAAAAGTCTTGGCAAGTAAATTTGCTTTTTGACTTGACTTATAATAACTGGTGAAACAATTCCAATATTTTGTTACTTCAAATCATTTATTTATTTCCTTACCCTTTTTCTTTAGTTCCTTATACCTTATTGAATTAATTCATATATATAACATTATGAATAGAGATTAATGCATTAGAAACTGGTTACATTTTTACATCAGAGAGATTGCCATTTAACCATACCTTTGAAGATAATAGTTGGAAACACTTAGGAAAATAAAGTTTCTAATGATTGCCAGCAGCTTATTAGTAATTATAGACAGTTTTACAAGTCAAAATTATAATCAATTTTTTTATTATAAAAATTAATCAATCTTTCTTTAAACAACTAAATTAATTATTCCAGAATCAGTTTCTGTGAAATTGTGAAATGTAATAAATTTACAAGTAATTTTAATAATTTTGATTAGTTATGAGAAATATTTTCATTATACTTGTACACAAAATTATTTTGTAATCCCAAAATTACAATTTTGGAAAAAAAAGTTAAAATAGTTTTTCATAGAAGACAAAATTATTTTACTTAAAATTCAAAATTTTTTGACTACTCAGATTTATTCTTTGATTGAATATACACATAACTGGATATTTTTTTACTTCCATATATAGAATAGATTCTGCATAAATCTCAAAAAGTCAAAATATCTCAAAAATCCAAAATCAATTTTGGGAACATGTATAATTTTCATAATAAAAACTAGCAAAAAGATGATAGTACACTACACAGGTCAAATACAAAAGACATGTTATACTGAAAAGGAATTTTGATTTTAGCTGATTTATAACATAGAATGCAATATAATAGTCAATTGTTACTGATTTTTAGCTGATCTATAGTATAGGAATTACCATTTGGTATAGTGATTCTTTTGTATTTGACTAGTGTTAATAAAAATAATCAAACATATTCTTGAAATTAAAATACCTGACAGAATTAATAAATTGTAACAAGAGTTACAACTATCTATTTTAACTGTGACAATTCACAATATTACAATTATGTCACAATGTCACAATATCACAATTATATTACAATATTACAATTATGTTATAATTATATCATATTGTTATTATATATATAGTAGTGATCAAAAGTATTGTATCACCTGAATAAAAATTTTAAAATTTTAATATTTTGCATTAGGAAATTTTTGGAAATAAATATATTCAAATATATTTGACCACTTATGCTGTTAACTCCATTCTTTTATTTTTATTTTTATTATTATTATATATATTATTATCTGTATTACATATATTATTTAATATATATTAGTATACACTGGTCGAAAATTGATAAAGCATACACATATCGGGTATCGATATGTGTATGTTTTATCAATTTTCGACCAGTGATAATTGTTAATGTAAATCAGTTAGAAATTGATATAACTATTATATATAGATTTTTAGTATAATTGACAGTGTAGTTTATAATATAATCAATAGTGTAATCAAAAGTGTAATAAATAGTATAGTAAATAGTATAATAGATAATGTATACATTAGTATAATTAATAATATATGCATTAATATAATTTACAATATAATTTATTATAATTTCAAATATATATATAAAGGACTAATTCCTTTTCTCTTAGTTCTTAGTTCTTCTTAGTTTCTTAATTCACAATTAATAAACTGTATAAATTATTTCTTAGTTTTAGTGATATTCTATATAAAACTTTATTATAATTCTTTATGAATTATCTTATCTTTGTGACTAGTATTTGTTATAGTTTTTGTTTTCATAACTTGTCTTAATAAAATATTGTTTTAGTGACATACACTTTTTATAAAAATTTCACCCTTTTAGCTTCTTTCAAGTAAATCTGTAATTACAAAACCTTCATATTTATATTTCCTTTATAATATAATTTATTCAACAATAATATATTCAGTATAATTTTAGCTTTAGTTATATATATTTTTCCTGTTTTATTCATTAGTTTATTAAATTCTTTTAAAGGTGAATCTCAGTTAACAACATATTTATCTATATAAATCATATTAATCTATATTAATCTGTATTTATTCACATTAAGTCATATGTTATATCAAATATATTCACATATATTTAATTTTTATTAATTGTAAATATATCTACATATATTTGTAAGTGAAATTTTTTGATATATGATACTTGACATATAATATAATATAAAATTTTTTTTAAACTCTTGAAAATAATTTAGATTATTAATCAGAAGTCGAGTTAAATTTTTGAAGTGTTTATCATATTAATTGATGAAAGAAGGTAATAAGGAATATAAATAACTCAAATGATATTACTTAATTATAAAGGTGTTTGTGACAAATAGCTAGATACTTCTAGGTAGAGAATGGTACTAATTATACTTTATAGTGAAATAATTATATCAATTATGTCAATTAGTAAAATAATTATGTTAAATTATGTTTACAAATTATTTTACTTAGTAATACTTATAAAAAATTGTAATATATTAAATTATATTAATATTATATTAAATAAGTATAGTACTAATTTTCTAATTCTATATCTTCTGTATTATATAGTTATAGTCTTTTGTAAAATTCATATTTCAGTATAAATCTATCAATTTACTTTAGTTTTTTATTTAAATTACTAATAGAAAGTTGTACCCTAAAGTATTTAATAAAAATTTAATTAGATAATTATTATTTAATTAATAATTATAAAAAAGTTTATTTAATTATATATAATTATACAATAATTAAAAATAATTACATAATAATAATAATTACATAATAATTACATAATAAATATAAAAAATAAAAAGTTTAATAAATTATGTAATAAATATAAAAAAATTTAAAAAATTAAAATTTAATAATTAATAAAAAAAATACAATTAACTATGAAAAAAATTTTTTATTAATTAATATTGTATATTATTAATATAAGATATTAAAACTTTTGAGATAAGTAAGTTACAAGCAGATATAATTTATAGTTATTAACTTCAAAAAAAAATTCTGGAAATAACTGTATAAACTATAATATTTAAAATAAAATTATCAAGATGTTATAAAACAGAACAAATTTTCATTGATGAAAATAATGAGAATGAATAAATCAATAGAAAAGATAATAAAAAAATTTTTTTAAATAAAAATAAAAATTTAATTATCTTTAAAAAAATTGATAAGAAAATAAAAACTATTAATACAAAAGATAATTTAAATAAATTTGAAAATTATTTTCAAGAATAAATAAATATATTAGAAAAAAAAAAAATATAGAAGAACTTAAAAAAATTGATAATGAAAAATGAAAATATTATTTACTTCACTTTTTTTAATAAATTAAACCTTCTATTTTAATAATAAAAATAATAATATAATAATATTTTTTTTGAACTTATATTATATTTTTTATTTTAATTCATTTACTTAATATAATAAGAAATAATAATTAATAATAATAAATAATAATAATAATAATAATAAATAATTAATAATTAATATAATAATTAAAAAATAAATTTATAAATAATTTATTAAATAAAATTACAAATAATTTATTAATAAATAAAATATTTTTTAAACTATCCTATATAATTGTTTATTTTATTTTAATAAAAAATATATTTAATTATTTTATAATCAGTTTGTTTTAATATTTAGTTTTTACATCTATAAAAAATTAAATAAAATATATTTAACTTTATTTTTTTTATCAAAGTTATTATTCAAATAATTCTATATTTTTACTTTTATATATCTTTCTAAAATAACTGAATAGTTTTTTAATAATATATTCTAAAAAATATTAAAAATTAAATAATTTATTTTTTTAATTATTAACAAATTAATAAATAAATAAATAAAATTAACTTTTTTAACTTTTTTTATTTCAGAAGTATATCTATGCATAATTCTTCTATTAATATTATTTTTACAATATTGAATATCTTATTTAATATTTAATAAATTAATTATTAATAGAAAGTTTTTTTTATACAATAATAAATCAATTATAATATGAATAATTTTAGTGAAGAAAGAAAAAAGTTAAAGTATTTATGTCATATTTAATTTAATTATTTGATCTATAAATTGAGTTTATTCTTTGATACCTATTTTATTTATTTGTAATAAAAAAATATTATTTTTGTTTTATTTTTATTTTTTTTTTATTTCAGCGAGACCTTGCCTTAAATTTATTAATTGGAAAAAGAGAATATCTTTTATATTACATGAAATTACATAATACAAAATATACAACTTATTCTAATATTTGTTTGAAAAGATGAGACTCAAACTAACTTATATAAGACATGCCTACAATCTATCACCTGGTATTATTTCTGTTTTATTATTATTGGAACTTAATAAATTTATTATATTTTAAATTCATATTTAAATTATTTAAATTAAAGATCAAAAATAATTATAATATAAGACTATTTACTTATTTGTATCAAAGTTTATTTCAATTTTCTTCATAAATATATATAAAAAAATATTTGAAATCTTAACTTATTTCAGGAAGTATAGATTCTTATTCTATTCTTTTCATATAAATTGTTATATAACTATCTTAATGCTACTAGTTGAAAATTGATAAAACATACACATATCGGGTACTCGATATATACATGGTACATCACTAATATCGGACATATATCGGGTATCCGATAGGTATAAAAAATATTATATATATATATCGGGTATCTGATAAGTGTAAAAAAATATTTTCTATACCTATCGGATACCTGATATATGCTCAATATTAGGGACATACCATGTACATATTAAATACCCGATATATATATATTTTATTAATTTTCGACTAGTGTGCATGGGTTAGAGTTAGTTTATTAGAATTAAGTTATTTATCACCTTGTATTATACCCTTTGAATATTAATTTTTATTAAATATCTTAAAGACTTAGAATTTTTTACATGTGGAAATCACATTTGTCATCTAATATTTGTTACTTAAAATCTGTCACATTAATTAAATATGTGTAATCCTTAGATTACTTGTTAAATTATGAACCAATCAAATTTGAAAGGGACATGTCTGTACCCCTATAAACAGGATAAAATTCTATACCGGGATATAGGATAAGGGTCCTTAAAAAATATAATTTAATCAAGAAATATATTTGTCAATAATAAATAACCTATTATAATTGGTCACTTCAAATATATGTGATGTCAATTATTCTAAATATTTTTATATCTAATACCCTAGATATCTATCTCTATTGGACATAGACATGGACAATCAAATTTTGTTCTGTTCAATGTTCACGCCTGGTGACAATACTGGATACTTTACATTTGTAACAAGATAACTTATTCGATTTAATAATAATTTATTTGATAACTTATTTATTATATGTATATAATAGATCGAGTTTGTTATTTTTTGTATCATATGAGTATCGCTTAATAATTTAAGTCATTATTAAAACATGATACATACCAATTCTCTCATCTTTATATCATATTGCTTTGGTCACAAGGGAATAATAATTGTGATGCAAAATTTAAATTAATTTACTGTTATATTATATCCTTTCCAAAAATATCAAGATGTCACTTTATACCAATAATGTTAAATGTCAATTTTAGTAGTTTCAGTAATTTTAGTAGTTTTAATTTAACAAAAACAAGGTCAAATATAAGTGCTAGCTCTGTAGTCACCAAGTAAATAAATTTGTATAATTTTTACTCCTTATTTTCATCAACTTTTTAGAAATATTCTCAGGGATAGTACTGATGCAATTTCAAAAAGAATATCAAACTGTAATTATTATCAAAACTTGTGATAAAAAAAAGGGAGAATTTAATGAAAAAGTAAAGTGGGAAGAAGTAATATAAGTCTCTTTTTCTACTTGTTTGATGTTAATATTTATTTTAGCTAGTGGTTGATATAAATTGTTATTTATATATAGGATTATCTTATGTGCTTGCTAAAGTGATTACTATTGATGATTATAAAGAATGTATAGAAAAGTTCAATATTCACAGATGTTGAAAGTGGTTAAACAGAGAAGTCTTAATTTATGAGTTGCCTTCTATACCACACGAAGTTTGCATCAGTACAATTGTTAAGCAAATAAATAAATGACACTGGTCAAAAATTGATAAATAATATACATATCAGGTACCAATATATGCATGGTTAAAGTTCCTCATAGGCCTTAAGGCTCGTGAGCCTAGCGAGCCAAGTCGATTCAAACTGAGCCGAGCCTGATATTATAGGCTCATAGGCTCGCGAGCCAAGCCCAACTAAGGCCTGGCTTACAAGGCTCGAGCCTCAAAGTAGGCTCGCGAGCCTTAAAAATTTTGGGACTTTAAATAAAAGTTCACATAATTTTTTTTTAAAAAAAAAATTATCCGTTGCTATTAAATAGCAACGGAAAAAATCAAATTAAAAAAGTGATCTGTCACTATTTAAAGTGATGGATCGCTTAAAAAAAAAAGTGATCCGTCGTTATTTAAAGTGACAGATTGCTAAAAAAAAAGTGATCCGTCATTATTTAAAGTAACGGATCGCTAAAAAAAAAAATTAAAATTTCGTGGCTTTATTTAAAAGTCACAAAATTATTTTTTTAAAAAAAAAAGTGATCCGTCACTATTTAAAACGACAGATCGCTAAAAAAAAAATTAAAATTTCGTGGCTTTATTTAAAAGCCATGAAATTATTTTTTTAAAAAAAAAAAGTGATCTGTCACTATTTAAAGTAACAGATCACTAAAAAAAAAATTAAAATTTCGTGGCTTTATTTAAAAGCCACAAAATTATTTTTTTAAAAAAAAAAAAAGCGAGCAGTCACTATTTAAAGTGACAGATCGCTAAAAAAAAAAGCGATCTGTTGCTATTTAAAATAACGGATCACTAAAAAAAATAAAAAAAAGTGATTCATCACTATTTAAAGTAACAGATCGCTAAAAAAAATATTAAAATTTTGTGACTTTATTTAAAAGTCACAAAATATTTTTTTTTAAAAAAATCCTGGGGCTTTTATTTAAAGCCCCTGAAATTAAAAAATTTAAAGAGCAACGATCGCGCTTCTTAAAAAAATTTAGAGTGACGATCGCGTTCTTTATTTTTTTTTTAAATTAAATTCTGATAGCTTATTAAATTAAGCTATCAGAGTTTAATTTCCATAAATACCACTAATTTTCTCTTATATTCTCTCTTATATTTTCTCTTATATTTTCTCTTATAT